>JBAMIB010105671.1:0-25751 GCA_037177415.1 Kaempferia rotunda
GAGAGAATGTTCATCAAAGTTCTCAATCAACCTGATTTTCATAAGAGTATTATGGTCTACTTCAGTTTCAGCATTACCTAAGTCACAAATTTGAACACCAATAGGGTTCTTATTGCACACATCTATAATCCAAACTTATTATTTTAAGATTGCAAAACTGTACATCTATTTTTTGCACACACAATCACCTTACCATTCACTATTTGCACAAGAATTTATTTCTACTTAATCAAAACTCATATATCAGTTAAAAATTGGTGAACAATGAAATTGAAAACTCCGGTGAAACTGCTAAAATCAAATTGATTTACCAGTGTGGAGGCACGGGGCAGGCACAACAAGGTGAAAAGATGAAAAAGAAGAAGAAGGTGGCAGTGTCAACAACTGATGAAATCTACTGTGGAAACTGTAGCAGCGGTGGAGGAAGCGGCGGTGAAGGTGACGGCAGCGGCGGCGGCGCGATGGCGACTGTGGCAGCAGCTGGTGAGCGACAGAGGCAGCGCGATGGCGAGCGGCAGAGGAGTTAGGGCTATGCGTGATAGAGGAGCAGTGGAGCAAGCGGCGGTGAATGTTGGCGGCGGCAGTGGCAGAGGTGACGGCAGCAACGACACGATGGCGAGCGACATAAGCAAGTGCGATGGCGACCGGCGTTAGGAGTTAGGGCTGAGTTTTAAGTTTTGATAAATAAAATTTATTTTTTAAAATATAATCATATAAAAATATAATATAAACCTATTTTAAAATTTTTTAAATCTAAAAAATTCTATATAATCATAAAAATTTATTTTATTATTAACTATTAATTATATTATTATTATTATTATTTTAAATAAATTTAATTAGATTAAATTTCAATTAATTTTATTTAATATCATCCTCTCTATATATACTAGTTACCGCGCACACGCGCTGAATGTGCAACATAATACATGAATATGATAAATTAGACTTGATAATGATGCACCGAGCTCATGTAATACAACTCAAGGGGAACGCTCGAGCTAGAACCTCAGAGCAAACTACTATAACAAACCCTCCGTTATAAAAAAAAATTAATTTAATATTTTATATCAGATATTAAACTGATAAGAACAGATATTACACTTGATCTTAGCCAAAAGGTCGAGAAAGATGTATTTTTTAATGTCACCGACCTAAGGTATTTATAGAAATTTCTCTACCAGCGGCGTTGTTAATCCTAAGATGTGGGACCATAGTAGTGTAATTAATAATACATATTAATGAGAAAAATTTTCAATAATACGCTGCACCTGAGTCTCGAACTCTAGATCCTAGATTGTAATGAGAAAATTTTCCAATAATACGCTGCAGATGAGTCTCGAACTCTAGATCCATAATTAATTAATAAGAAAAATATTCAATAATACCTGCAGCTGAGGAATATTAACGTAATTTCATTGTAAGCTTAATTAAATTAATTAGAAATCGATTAGTATTAGGGCTAAATTTTTAATAATATAGTAAGATTATTCTATTTAATTCCTTATTTCTAAACCTCCAATTAAAAACCATCTAAAATCGATTTTTTCTAGTCTCTTCTGTCTTCACTTGAAGTTTACCCACTGTATATATCGGATTGAATCACTATTCAACCCTTCGATAGCTTATTATTATTATTATTTTTAATTATTGCACTTGAGAATTTATTTGAATATCTTTTCTCTTCGTGAGCAATTTATTTAACTTTCTTTTTATTTTAATCTAAATATTTAATTCTTTAAATTAATTATTTTTTGATGCGATCAATCTGCCATTACAGAAATTTTTTATAGATCATCCGTAAATGAATTCCAGCATATGATTCATTATCACGTGGTTAAAATATGAGAGGTTGTCACATGATATTTAGAGGTTGAAACTTGACACGCTCGAGCATATACCTCTCCCATGTCTTGACTATTTGCACTAATGATTAGTAGCCACTCGTGATTTACCTCTTCCGTGTTAACTTGGGGATAAATTGATGGGAGATACTGGAGAATGAATGAATCACCTTTTACCCTGAATGATTCAAATACAGACGTATAATATACTCTGTAAAAAATTCAAACTCTCACTTTACGAGAATTTATTTTACTTCTCACCATCGCATCTGGCTCGATTATCTTCATTCATATTTGATGATTAAAACGATGAATCATGTTGTGTTAGTCTTATTAGAAATTTCACCATTCTTCAAAATACCCACGCTAGTTTTATAGTTGTGAATATGCTATTGCTAGCTCCTATATTTTTGGAGAGGGTGACAAACGGGTCGGATCATAAAAAGATTCGGGTCGGATCTTCTCATTTCTCTCGCTTCTGTCGCCGTAGCTGGCGAAAATCTTCCCTCCTTCCCCAACTTTGGGTGCTGGTCGCCGTGTCTTCGTTGTTACCTCGGACGGAGGGCACCGCCGCCGGATCAGCCTTCTCTCTCCATCCAAGAACCCTATTTACTATTTATACAGTCTATTCCGATCTCTGAACTCCCTCGTAGAAGCACGGGAGGGAGGTGCTTGTTTTCTTCTCTTTTGCAAATCCACCTTGATCGAAGCCTTCATCATTGTGCTTGTCTAATATATTTTTCTCTTTTTCTTCCAAACATGAACTTTGTTCTCCATTGTCACAATGATTCCACTGTAAGAAGATGGTAGAAGAAAAACCCTATCACTTATATAGGGTTTTATGGAGGTTTTCATCTTTTATACTAAAGTCGGTGCTATCTTCTTCCGTCCTCCTTGGACGTGCTTGGTATTCATGAATTTGACTTTACCACAGAACAAATGTTTCTGGTTGAAATACTTAAAATTTTGGGATCGACAGTTGCATGATTCAATGAATTTCCAGTTTCATTTTTTGCTACTAATTGAATTTTGTTGTCCATTATGTTTGATGCTCAATGAATTAATTTGGATGAGTTCTTATCTCTAAAAATTTTAAGCATCATTTCTCTCTTATTTTTGGTCCGGTAGAATTACGTTCTAGTGATTCCTATGCTGCTGCAAAGTTAACTTTGTTATAATGCAGGTTAGTGGAGGGCTGTAAGGTTGCACACATAAAGGGGACTAGAAATGTGAGCTTTTCTTTATGCTCTTCTCATAGTGCGCCACAAACAAAATTTACATTTGATTTCTCTTTATGATGCTTCATTCCATCATCTAAGTCACCATGTCATATTCATCCATATATTAAATTCAATTTGGTCTTTTCTGTATCTTTTTAAGTCATACCACAGAATCACACATTTACATACCATCTACCTACTTTAAATTGGTGTCACATATGCCATGCTGTTTACTAATTATCTAACTACATGTTCAGGGTCGACACTAATAACAGCCTCAGAGTGCTTGTTGCCACTGATTGTCATCTTGGTTATATGGAGAAAGATGAAATTCGTAGATTTGACTCCTTTCAGGCATTTGAGGAGATTTGTTCTATCGCCGAAAAAAACCAGGTTGTTGATTTGGCATGTCACTACTTTGCATTAAGATTTAAAACTTTTGATGAGTATGTTTCTCTTAATATAACCGAGACTTGCATTTGTACACTTGTTAAATTATATGGGAGTGGATACTATGAAGTGCCCACTTCTTGCTACTATCTACACCCCCATTATACATCTGATGGCAGTGCACTAACTGTTTCTTTGAGAATTTCTCTGTTTAAATTTTAGTGAAAATATGGAATTTAGTTTTATGATTCTTTGTGATACTATAATTTGTAAACTGTTCTTTCAAATAGAAACACTTTGAAATCAATAATGCTGTTCAGATTTTTTGATATTCAAAATCTTTTTTTTTTACTATAGGTTGATTTCCTCCTCCTTGGCGGTGATTTGTTTCATGAGAATAAACCTTCAAGGTCTACATTGGTCAAGACAATTGAAATTTTAAGGAGGTACTGTCTCAATGACCGTCCAGTGCAGTTCCAAGTTGTCAGTGACCAGACAGTGAATTTCCAGAATGTGTATGATGCTTGCCCTCCTAATTCATATAGCACTTATCTTTATCTTTCATTGATGCTTATCATCCTCTTTCATTTTGTTAAATTAGTAGTGCTAACATTTAAAACATTAGTAATCTTCATGTCAAAATTTCTCTTAGTTAAGTCTTAAAATGCTTCACGCATATGCAGCAGTTTTTTGTTTGTGTATCACCCCTTTAATCTTGAACTGGTTAGTTGGTTATATTACCATTAACTTCAGGATATTAATTTCGTTGTGTTTTCTTGCTTATGAGTTTTGAATTTTTGAACCATAAGACTCGTAAAATAAGTGAAACTACATTTCATTACTTGGAATATCTTTTACATCCTAAAATTTATAAAATACTACATAATATCATTAATGGAGCAAGCTGATGTTGATTCATAACAAAAACTATAATCACATATCTTTAATCGATCATAATGTACAAATTGTTATTTACTTCTTGTAATGAAGAATTTAAATTCTCAAATACTTTTGGCAATATCAAAATCACCATCACTTTGAGTCCCTGATAAGATCAACACTCTTGAAATGAGAAAGAGAAAGACAACTCTTGCACTGCATGAAAATAATAATGATGACAACTTTTATGTGACAAAACATCTAAGTATAATTGGTACTCTGCACTCTCATTGTTTCTATTGCATGCTGTGCTTGTCAAGAGTAGGCTTTGTGTTTACGAGGCAAGATTTATTCTATGCCATTATTGACTTTAAGCCTCAACTTCCTCCAACCTCCTACACACGTTGGATTTATATTTAAATCAATAAGTTGAATTTATATTTAATTTTGCTTCCTGAACCATATAAAATAATATTTATGTTGAATCGTTTTGTATCAAATCAATTATTCGTAATTATTTTAAATTTCAGACAATTTGTATGCTATGTGGCCTTTTACATTTGAATTGATTCATGTTGTATGATATTAATTGTGAATTTTAGGATTTTGGCAACTATACTTCCCGTTATAGTTGGCAAAACTAGTTGGTACCAATACAAATTGCTTGAGTTGGATAGTATCGACAATATTCAATATTTTTTTGGTAATTAGCATATAAAAATTGAAAAGTTTAGAAATTTATTTTTTTGAGATTCATAGCAACTAGCTAGAAGTTATCTAATTTATTTTATAAAATTGATGAAATCCATTAAAATTTGATCAAATTAAGTGGTAAAATGGATTCAAATTGAGTTAAAATTCAGTCAAATTGAGTTAAAATTCAGTCAAATTGACTTTTGAAAAATTTGATTGATTAGCTTTCTCTTTGATTCTGACTTGATTCTTATAGAACTTGTTTGGGAAGAAAAAAGTTTTTTTCACCCTCTTAAATTGCTTAGCCTTATTAAATCACGTGATTCACCATAAAATCAATGATGACTCATTCAACCTTGTTTTTAGTTAGTTACTTAGTTAGATTCAAGTTTTGCATCCTTCTCTCACTCCATTGAGTGAGGTAGTGAGGGAGTGTTCATTGAGAGAGGTTATTGTGGATTAAAATTGATACACTAGATTGACAAAGGTTATTGTGGAGTGAGAGTGTTCTCAATAATTTCTTTGAATCATAAAGGATCCTAAAATTGCTTTTCCTTTAATTAAACATCGATGTAAATCTAATTAGGAATTAACTAAAATGTATAACATTGAAAATTAAGGAATAATCCATCACTGGCATATTTTGACACGATTTGAGATTTTGAACCATGAAGAGAAGTATAGATTAGTAATCTAATTTTATTGAGTAATCTATACTAAAAACAATTTTTGTTATTGGTTATAATCTATTTTTTATTATTCAATAATTTTATATTACTAAATGACATTATTTGTATACTACATTATTAATACTCACATTATCACATATGTATAAGTAGACATTGTGCTTAAGATTTTAGAACATTATTGTAATATATATATTTTTTCATTGTTACTTTTCCCATCAACTTTGATTCCACCGGTTCTACTGAACTGATTCAATTAATACTCGATTTTTTTTAACTTTTCGATTCTGGTTCTGACACTGACATTGATGCTTTCAATCTCATTTTAGCATGTTAAAGTTATTGTCATGCAATACTACTGGTTGGTAGTACTTACCTATCTTGCATAGTTTAAGGAAAATGATATCTCATTAATAATGATTCCTAACAATTTGCCATTAATGTGAAAGATGTGATGCTAATACTTCACATAGTCTAGTTTACATGAAGCCTGCTACCAGGAAAATGAATTGGGCGCATCATTCTTGTTGACTATTCTTATAGATGTGATGATTTGGACAACAATTTGTATGCTTCTTTGAATTTGGAAATTTAGGTGGTTATTAATGCTTGTTTGCAGCTTTGGGCATGTCAATTATGAAGATCCCCATTTCAATGTTGGGTTGCCAGTATTCACTATCCATGGGAATCATGATGATCCTGCTGGAGTGGTACAGTGAAGAACTACATTTCTAGTTCAATTTTGTAACTATCTGTAGATTGAATATTCATGATTATGCACAATGTTGTGTCTGTCCACGATTCCATGCACTTGTCTGCTTAATATTTATCTTCAAATGATTTCCAATGTGTTGGGACTTACATAGCTTATAGTTGTTGTTGTCATAAGAGAGTTCCAAGTTGCTTCTAGGGAAATAAAACTTGAACCTGTATCGTCAATTGTAGCTGGTCGTCACTCTTTTATGTTTTATCCTCGCTCTTACTTTTGTTACATAGGTAACTTTGAATAGTCCTATAGGCTTTGGTAGGCATCATAAGAATTACTTGTCTGAATATCGTAGTGTAAGGATCGACCACTAGTCTGATGGTCAATTAATTAGTATCTTCTATGGACACTTAACTGCTGCAGCTACTTATGATTTGATGTTTTCATTCTCTTGAACAATAGAAATTGTACTACTACACAATACCAATAGCTAGATGGACTAATTGAAAAGTGGTATGAGGTTGCTTCATAACAACTCATGGTGCATGTATGCCTAGCATGTATGTGTCAATAACTCAACCCTAATACAAGTATCTTACAAGTTATAGTCCATTTGTGTGCATTAATCGAGGTTAAATTTGGGTTTTATTTATGCAAACTCATATAGTTGTTCATGATTCTCATGGTCATCTAGCTTTAAAGAAAGGAACATAATCTACACAAGTTTTCATTTCCCTGGTTCTATTTCTTGCATAGATGTAGATATCTATCTGAACGATCATCTTGTGTACATAATCTTATAGAAAAATGGCTAATGTTGCAAAAATTGATTTATCATCTATGTATGGATTCTTTTGTTTTGCGAAAAAGCTTTTTATCTTATTCTTTATTGTTCTTTCTAACTTTCAAGCTTCATTGTGAAAGCTTTACTTTGAAGAGGCCAAGCAATACCTAATCTTCTAGTGATACAATCGTGTTCTTTGTGCCACGGCATAAAGCCTCTCTTTGCATACTGTATCAAAAATTTAAGAGTTGTTTCAAGTTGTATGGTATTTCTTTTATAATCTTCTATTTGTAAGTTTTCTTAGGTTTGTATATTTCCTCTTCATGTATTCTGAGTTTAGAAAACCTTATTCTTGGTGTTATATCTGTTATGAGTTTTTGACAATGTTTATAAATTATTTTGTAAATGCTTCACTTGGGAACTGAGATAAACCATATTTGCTGCATATTAAGGCCTTGTCTGTTTTTGTGAAAATTTTCTAAAAATATTTCTTTGCAATGTATAGAGAATAAAAGAAAACCATAGGAAATTACAAAAAAAAGATAAATAATTATCATACTATTCACCTCCAATAAATTTGATATGTCAAAAAAAGAAGAAGAAGAAGAAGCTAAGGAAGCGTTTGGTTTACATATTTTCTATTTTCATTTCTGTAAAACACGCGTTTTCTAGAAAATAGTGTTTGGTTTGTATTTTTTACCTCTGTTTTCTAAAAAAATTGATAGTATTTTTTGAAAAAATAGAGAATGTTTAAAAGTCATTTTATATTTTTCAAAAAATGCGCGTTTTCTAGAAAATAAAAATAAAAACAGGGATAACCAAACATACCCGAACTAATTCTCTTGTTAGATCTTAAACATACAACTCCTTAACTTTCCTCAACAATCTGCGTATATCATCTGTTTACAGGATAACCTTTCTGCCATTGATATCCTCTCTGCTAGCAACCTTGTGAACTATTTTGGTAAAATGGTCCTAGGCGGTTCTGGTGTTGGTGAAATAACAATTTATCCTATACTCATTAGAAAGGTGTGCCTTTTTTCTTCATTTTTTTTTTGTGGTTGGACATCTACATTGTTGGAATGTATGACTATTATCTATTTTAGGGTATCACTTCAATTGCCTTATATGGTCTCGGAAACATTCGTGATGAACGACTCAACAGAATGTTTCAGGTATTACTCTTTGTTCTTGTTTAAATATCCACTCTTTCTTAGTGATGTATCTTACTCTGATTTTACTTCCACCTTTGGTGATCCTATAATCTTATTTTATTTTTCAGACTCCACATGCCGTGCAGTGGATAAGGCCGGAAGCCCAAGAAGATTGTCCCATATCAGATTGGTTTAGCATACTGGTTCTTCATCAAAATAGGTTGTGCTTTCCTTTTTAAAATTTTAATCTATATAATTATATATTTTTTTGTGCACTTCTCTTACATTCTAATTGACAATTGCATCATATTTGACTGCCCCATCTTATTCATCATAGAGTCAAGGCAAATCCTAAGAATGCGATAAATGAACATTTCTTGCCGCGCTTTTTGGATTTTGTTGTGTGGGGGCATGAGCATGAATGCCTTGTGGATCCTCAGGTATTTCTGTATGTAAACATTTTTCTTTATGGACATTTAAAATAAATCTTGTTTTAATTACTTCAACTTTTGCAGGAGGTACCAGGAATGGGGTTCCATATTACTCAACCAGGGTCATCTGTTGCAACATCATTGATCGATGGAGAAGCAAAACCGAAACATGTACTTCTCTTGGAGATTAAGGTCTTACTGCTGAAATTTTCTAATGCTTTTCTCTGTCTGCTTTATATTAATTTATTTAGTTTTTGTCGTGTTTATGATATTTATGCTCCTTTGCATATAGGGAAGTCAGTATAGACCTACAAAAATACCTTTGAAATCAGTCAGGCCCTTTGAGTATGCTGAGGTGGTATTCTGGATATCTGAAAGTAATATAAACTATTTTTTTCTTTAATATCCTTTTAAACATCTAGGTTGTCCTTAAAGATGAGGATGGAATTGATCCCAATGATCAAGCATGTGTCCTTGAACATCTTGACCAAGTGGTAAGGACTTATATTCCCAAAGATCCTCCTCTTGCAGAAAAAAAGTGTTGTATTAGTTGGAACATTTGGTAACTATTTGTCCTGTTTATTATCCTAATTTTAGCTCAATTGCCTTAGGTCAGAAACCTAATTGACAGAAGTACAAAATCAGCCATAAATAGATTGGAGCTCAAGTTACCTTTGGTGAGAATTAAGGTACTCATTTTTAAACAGCACCTTCCATGAATTCAACATCACTGATTGAAAATGCAGATTAGTAATCATTGTTGTTTTCCTGTCTTGAATTTGGCCACAGTGTCTTTTCTCTGTTACTCCTGAAGCTAATTATAATTATCTTTTGAAGATTTTTTTTTTTTTTTATTTATCTTGAAACATAGCTGCTATATGACATTTCTAGAGTTCCTATAAGTGTTTCAACATGATTTCTCTCCTATCCTTTCAATTTGTTTTTCTGAAGATAGATTTGATATCTTCTACTATTACATTGAAATTGTCTTTGTTTTGCTATAAAAAGAGTGCATTTCCAATTTCTTGCAGGTTGATTACTCTGGATTTTCAACAATTAATCCTCAGAGATTTGGCCAGAAATACGTTGGAAAGGTAGTTTTAATTTTTTTGGAGCAATTATTACTGAGTATAACGAGTAACCTTAATAGCAAAAACTATTTTGATATATAGGTTGCTAATCCTCAAGACATTCTCATATTCTCCAAAACTGCAAAGAAACGCCAATCCACTGAAGGTACTTATCTTTTGCAACTCAATAGTTACTTGCATTTCACTGTCTGAAATGTTGAATGCATAAAATTTTATTTGTTTATATTAAATTCAAAATTTTACTAGTGACATTGCCTTACTGATGTGGTTTAAAGTTAGAAGGGCTTTTTTAATTGGACAATTTTAAATAGGAACTTTAGATTTTACAAATTTTTAATTTTTGAGAAGTTGTAAGTTTTTATTTTGTTGTGAAGACAAAACAGAGAAATTTATAATTCTATTTTAGTAGTATAAATTATTTTTGGAATTAGTTTGTTTACCATTGAGTTAATAATTAGGCATTTAAAAAGGACCTCATCCCCCTAGATTTAGTTTATCTTCCAGTTTTAAAAAAGTTGACTCCTCTTTGTGAGTTCGTTTCTCTATTTGGAATCATTTTCTTTCTATGTCAAATTTTTTTATCCTTGTGCCCCATCAAGTGGTATTAGAGTTTAATATAGTTTGTATATTTGTGTTCACCATTCTCCTCTCCTTTGATCGATTCCTCCTTGCACTACTTTCTCTTACAAAATCAAGTTCTTCCCCCTTGACGCATAATTTAATCTCAGTGCCCTTCTTCTACAAAAGATCCCCCTTTGCTCCAAACATTATTGGCGATCCCAACACCTGTCTAATAATCTTACTGCATCCAGTCTCATATTGCTAGTCAATTTGACTTGCAGATATATTTAATCACTGCCTTCACCTTCTATGCTTCTACAACATCCACCTCTCCTACAAGTAGACGTCTTCCACCTTTCAATCTTATTGTTTGCCCTTTGAAAAAATATATCACAGATTTGCTTCATCCCTTTTGTCGTTTAAGTGACAACTTAGTCTCCAGATTCTTCTTCAGAAGTCAGGTGATCTTCCCTCTGGTAGCACCAAGGTGACAACTTTTTCTAAATTTTGGATCTGGCTCATGTCTCAATCCCTTTTAGCAGGACATTACAAGCTTAGATTTTAGTATGCGACTGATTTGATCAAGATTGGCCTGTATCGATTTCAAAATTGGACTAGGATTACACAATCCTTCACTGCCTTTATTTTATGAAAATTTATTTTGATGAATTAGTTGGTTAATTTAAACTTTTATATTTAATTAATTTTCCTACAAAAGGTTTGCATATCATGGCACTAGTTCATCATCCATCTTATTGATAAACTCATTATTTAAAATAACTTTGTTATACATAATTTAACCATCATTTATCATGTAAAAACAACAACAACAATATATATGATGAAGGTGTGACTTTATAGGAGCATTATTGCTTATCAATACTTTTAGAATGAGATAATGAAACAACATATCATTATTTGAGAGATATGAGAGGAATAAATGCTAGTTGTAAAGGAAATAGAAATGTAAATTGACCCTAATTTAGTATAACTAACTTGGACATACAACTTGCACATTCAATTGAAAAGTTAAGATATTTATTTTCTAGATGAACCATTAGATGTATAATTGTGAAGGCTCCAAAATCACTTGACCATTTGCACTGATGGCTAGTAGCCACCCGTGATTTACCTCCTCCGTGTTGGCCTTGGGACGGGTTGACGGGGCGTTGGGGGCGAGCGAATTGCCTTTTGCCACGTAAAGGCTCCAAAATCAAAAGTAAGTTGAGCCTAGTTTAGCATAACTAACTTAAACTGTTCAATTGAAAAGGATGAAAATTAAGATATTTATCCTCTAGAAGAACCATTAGATGTGGATGATGCGGAAACAAAAATTATGAGACGTGATGCATTAGGATATATATTTTCACCTAAATTAGATAATATATGGAAGCACTTATGTTTTTCATGCATAAGTTTGTGGAGAAATCATGTGAGATCGTTGTCATCAAGAGTGGGAGTTATTTGAATATTGTGTTCACCAAGGTGGTTGCTAAGTTCACAAGCAAGAAGCAACCAACTCAAACTTACCATAAAAGGGTTGAGCATGGTGGAAAGATTTGGAGATCAGATCATGATGCTAGAAGCATCCAGTGCTGCATTCAACATAGGAAAGCAAGAAAATTGAAGGTCGTAGGATGATTGAAATTGAACCAAAATCGAAGTTATCCTGAAAAAATAAATTCAACAGATGATCCCTCTCTTTGTATTTGAGATCCTAAAAGATGCTCCCTCTCCGATTAGGTGGTTTGATTGGTGTTGCTCATTGGAAATGGACATGGTGTCAAGGGGAAAATATCAAGAAAGCAAGGAAAATGAGAGACGATGCCTGAGGCTTGTACGAAGAGGGGTGAGCACCACTGCTTGTAGGGGGATGAAGCCCTACCATGAACAGAGAAGAGGACATGAGGGAGGAAGAGAGATCGGGAGCAAGAGAGATCCACCACCAGAAGATCCACGAAATCCACTGTTGTTGAAGGAAGTGAGTGCCATTGCTTACCGACGACTCCAATCAGGCAATTCTGCATTGGAATTAGAGCAGTGTCACGAAGAGAGGCAAAGGGGGAGGAAGAATTAGGAGAGGGTTAGGCAGGGAGAGAAGGGAAAGGATTAATAATCCTAAGTAACTCAAGACTCCATTAACCCATGCAAAACATGACAACTAATTCAACCCAATTATAAACTTGGTTTAGCCCTAAACTAACCCTATATCCAAACTGAGCTGGCCCACCTAATGGACCCCACCATACTAAAAATTAGACCTTAAATGCCGCCCCCTAAAATAGCTTTAATAAGTTGAGGTTCAACACTAACGTAATCAAACTATTTCAAATTCAAGTCCAGCTCAAACCTAAGTTATAAACAACTCTTAATCACAACTACTCTGTCCTGAATAAGCTAAGTTTAGTCTCAATAAGACAATAACAACCAACAACCAACAACTATTGAACAATAATTGCACTCAATTGCTATAAATTCAGCAATTTACCTTTATTGAAATTTTAGGATTACAACACAACAATTTAAACTACCTCATATCGGCATTTGGTAGCTACCAACCAATAATTAGTCGCTGCCCAGAAAATCCAGGAATCTCTACTACATTAATTACTATAGATTATTTTTTTTTCTTCTGCCGCAAACAACATTTATCATATACATCCATTGTTCTTTTAACACCAAGCATCAACACTCTGTTTTCTGATAACCTAGTTTATTTCCTACTTTGCCAAACATCATTTGTTTTGTATATGAATTGTTCTTTAAATAGTCAATATTTGTTTTTGAGCATATTGTAGAAAAGATTGATGAGTCCGAAAGACTTCGTCCAGAAGAACTAAATCAACAAAACATTGAGGCTCTAGTTGCTGAGAGTAATTTGGTATATTCCTGAAACTTGCCATGTTCAGGTTTTGTCCATTTATTGTTATTTCTGACAAGTACTAGTTTGTTTCATAAATGGATGAAATATTTTAATAGTATTTATATGTACACGCATAAACTGAAGAATTACAGTTCAAGTTTTAGCATTATTTTCATGAGTCTCCTCTTAAGTTATTTATCTATGCTAATACCAGAGGAACTCATTGATGCTATTTCATATATGCATTCTGCTGCATTTATTTTGCACGTAATATTGCATGTATTGATGAGACTATAGATATATTAAACTTGAAGCTGGAATTGTAGACAAAAAGAATTTTAAGTAGAACTAAAACTGAAAATATAAAATATAATTTCGATAATAAGAAAATAATAGAAGGTAAATTTAGAGGAATGAATATGTAAATCTTGGAAGAATTTTGGATATTTTGAAATCTATTAATTCAACAAAGAAGAAATATTAATGAAGATAGCCTTAATAGGATAAAGAGCTGTGGTTAACTTAAAACATGGAACGAAAGGGAACTTGGTCTTGTGTGGTCACCTTGTGTCCCATAGAGTAAAAGGAAAAAAAAATGATAAGATTGTGACAATCCATAATAATTATGTGTTAAAGTTTTGGTGATGCAATCCAAAAACATTGATTTTTTTTCCCTTTTCCTTTTTTTTTTTTCAAATAAAACAACTCACTTTTAAAAGTACAATTTGTTTTAAAATTTTATTTCATTATTTTTAGCATATTTACTTATTTAGTAAATTTTACACAATATTCTTATGAGGTCTGGCTTTATAAGGCCCATAATAGTGGGCCTCATATTACTGATTCATTCAACAATGCAGTTTTAGTTCTATAAGTCTCTCTTTTCTTTCTTATAAGATTGCCAATTAAGGCACACAAACCGATGATATTGCTAGCTGTGGGCAGTCAGTTCTCGCCCATCTTAATTAAATTGTATTAGAGCCTATTTCTCTCCAAAGCTCATTTTATCTCCTCTTTTTCCATAGTTGAATCCCTTCTTAAAGAGTCTTTTTCCGAGACCTGCAAAATTCTCCTTTATATAAACCATATCATATGAGTAATCTATTTGCCAAAACTTGATTTTTATGCAACTGAAACAAAAATTGCAACAAGAACTCACCGAATTGCAATGAGGAAATGGTTAGATTGATCTCCAATTCCAATAATCCTAAAGGTCTACACCAAGGGCTGTCTTATATGTTTAATGTGTAAAATTTCACTATTATCCAACACTATATGGTGAGATGAATAATATTCACAAGAAACTTATTGAGAAAGGTTAGTCCCTCTATTTATGACTCAATATGCAAGAAGCACATGCTGAAAATTCTCTGCAGTTGCTGCCCTTAAATAGAGAGGGTTTGTGAAAGGTTAGTCCTTATTGATAAATGCTCCCAATTTATTTCAAATTAATGACAAAACAATAGTATTTGCTGAAGGTTGGAAGGACTTGGAAAAGGTAAAATCCCATTGGTATGGGTGTTAGATTGAGGATAGTGTGTTTCTTACTTTCTTTATTGCAGTGGGTTGTTGACTCTTTCAACGAAGGCATGATTTAGGGGGGGGGGGGGGTGTTGATTTTCAGCAAATGGGCGTGGGGCTTAAGGGTTGACTAATGGATCAAGAATAGGGTTTGCATGAGGATAAATGAATCTGAACTGCGAGGTGACAGGGGCCTCTCAACTAGGCAAGGCCGTCACAAGAGGCCACGAGCCGGGCAAGGCTATTGCGACCTTGCTGAGGCCTTATGGTCAGGCTAGCCTTGTAAGAGGCCTCGCGGCGAAGAAGTAAGGCTGCAATGACTAGGCATGGCCGATGCCTTATTTTTTCCGTTGAGATTCTCTATTTTATTCCTTTCCCTCCTCTACAACATCGAGCAAGGAAAAATACTTGTTACAACAAGGATGTGAAGATAAAAAAGAGAATTAAGTATAATTTAATTTTTAATCTTATAAAATATGCTACTACAAAAGGGTAACCCAGTACATGAAGCTCCCGTCAATGCGGCGTCTTGGGGAAGGATTGGATTATATTGGGTCTATTGTACGCAATCTTAACCTGCATACAAAAGGCTGGTTTCATAATTCAAACCCTTGACCACAAGGTTACACGACATTAACTTTACTATTGCACCAAGGCTTCCCTTCATAAAATATGTTACTATAATTGAATCAAATTATTCTATATATAAATTTGGTTAAATTTTAAACCAATTAAATTAAATTAAAATAAAATTGAGTTTAAACCTACTTGATCATAATTGCCATATCTACTTAGTGGACTCCACCTAAACCTAAATTAACTTTTCTCAACCCTAATTTTTAAAATATTAGTTTAATTTAAATTAATTAATTATTTTTAAAAATATTTTTAAATGTAAAATTTTTAAATAAGATAAAATTTGGTATTTAATAGATTTTTTTTGTGTTCTAACTCTTGTGATTTCAATAAAGATCGAGAGAAATAGAGTTAGCATGTGACATGAAAACGAAGGGTGGGTTTGATTATCCTTGTTTTCATTTTTATTTTCTGGAAAACGTGTATTTTCTAAAAAATAGAAAATAACTTTTAACCATTCTCTATTTTTCCAGAAAATGCTATCTCCTTTTTTAGAAAACAGAGGTAGAAAATACAAACCAAACACTATTTTTTTAGAAAATGTGCATTTTTTTTTTCAAAAAATGAAAATAAAAAATATGCAAACCAAACGCTCCCTAAAGTTTCTCAACTTTAGTTTAAATGTAAATAAATAACTATGGTTTGGCACAACATAAAAATTTATTATGTTAAAAAAACTATTTATTTATTTATACTATTATAATTTATTTTATTAAAAATATCATTTAAAATACATCACACTTCTTTTGATATTAGTAAAGTCACATGTTATTATGTTTTTTGCTAAAATTATCTTAATTATTTGCATAAATTATAATTCAAGCTACACGTATATCATTTTTAGAAAAGAGAAAGAGATATATTTAGCATTTATCTGAATTGTTCAATCTTTGAAAACCTATAAACACTCATTCATCTAAGAATTATTGTATGTATACATATACAATATAATATATACATTATATCAATAAATCAAAGTTATCATCCTTTATCCTTTTACCAAACAATATAAAATTTAGATAATACTGGTACATATTCTCAAAATACAAAATTATATTAATCCATAAATAATTTGAGATTTTCAAATAAATGTAACATAATAAATGCTTAAAATTATCAAAATACATCTGAAAATGTTGAATCCGAAGATCATTATTCATGACCATCATTTAAGATCTCATACTTGATGCCTCTAATATAAAACTTGAAATTTAAGATCAATCTTCATCACTATTATAAATACAAGTTCTTGACTTGATGCATCTACAATAAAATTATAATTAAGATAATTTAATTATGTGCAATAATAATAAAAATATAAATTTTAAATTTATACATTATTGATAGTTGTTGCAATAGGTTCAATAAATACTAAACGTCTCGTGCGATAATTTCAAAGCTTGAACTCAAGATTTAACATCTCAAATGTAACTTAATAGTGAGCATTAGGGAGCTGAATGATGGGCTATGACTTGAGCACACTAGCAGAAGATGAGAGTTGCATAGATAAGGATGTTAAGGTAGATGTGTGGACATACGGGGATTGACAGAATAATAATTGAGAGGATTAGAGAGAAAATCAGAGTTGCATCTATTGAGGGAAAACTCCGAGAGACGTGTTTAAGATGGTACGGGCATCCAGTTAGGCGATGTTAAACTATGATAAACACGCATGTCAAACGAGGAAGATGACCAAAAAAAGATTTGATTAGCAACAATAAAACAAGATAAAATTTATTTAAATATAGATGATGATATAGTAGAGGATATAGCCCAATGGTGTAAAAGGATCTATATAGCCGGCCCCATTTAGTGAGACAATGTTTGATTGTTGTTGTAGTAGTAGTGGGCATCAGGGATGGATCCAACAATTAGAGGAGGGCTGGGCTGATCTTGAGTTGGCCGAATCCGCTGAGAACACAATAAAAGAGGTTTGAGTTCACTTCGCACGAGCACATTGCCATCTCGCCTTTTCCTATATTTCACCACATTTCTAAGTTTTATTGAATGTATTTTTTTCATTATTTATGAAAATGTCAAGTTAATTTACTGCCAATGAAATCTAATTCGTAGACGGTGGAAATTTGGCTTTATGGCGGAAGGCTTGGCTGCTGACGTCGGTGTTAGAGAGCGTGCCACCAACGTTGAGGTAGAGGTTTCGATCATGAGCGTGACTCAAGGCCGTGCTTGAGCATCTCACGCAAGACCTCAATCCATAGCTACTCGACTTCGATGTCAACGTAACTCATAAGCGTATGTCGACACGGAGGACACGTTGATCAGGCCTTAACAGCCGCGGCCGAAGGCGGCCATGGCGACGACTACGCCTCCATGGGTGAGGGCTTAGAGTGCAACAACAATGTCTATTTGAGAAAAATTCAAGTGGACAATATGCCACTAATAGTAATTTCAATTTAGCTCACTTCTTCTTTCTAACATTGACAACATCTCCATCTTTCAAACCAAGTACACTAGAAAAACTTATCGGAGATATTTTACAAATTGAGAATAAAATTAGACAAAATCAAGTCATATGCCTAACAAAATCAGGTAATTAACCACACAAAACCAAGGCAGCGGTTGCATGATGCATTAGCGGCGACGACCACGACAACAGCCGCGTGATGCTTTGGCCGTGCTGCGGCGGCCACGACAACGATTTGTGGATGAGGACGGGATGACAGAGAAGTGCAGAAGAAAAAGATTAAGCCTTAGGGTTACTTAATTCACTGTTCACCTATTCCTACCTTCGGAGAGATGCACAAAGCAGTAGAGAGATACGTAAACAAAACATAATACGTTAAAATTAGATTTGTCCTCTTAAAAAGAAAATATTTGGGCTTGGTAATAGGGCTGGGCTATAGCCTAGGATTGCCCCCATTTAAATCCGTCTCTGGTGAGCATCTATAACAATCAAATATTGATAAAAATATTTTTTAATTAATATATTTTATTTTTTTAAAAAATATCGAAATCGTATTGGCTCAACATGATAATGTATCAACATCGTATTGTTCCTGTCATAAATTGAAATTCTAGCACAGCTCCAAATTTTAAACTTTACTTACTATTGAGATGGATCCAACTCCCTTGAACTCAGACTAAATTTAGTGGCCTAAATAACTCCAGTTTAAACTTGAAATCAACCAATTTGGCCTTTACCTATCCTAGGATTAAATTCTTGTTTTGGAGAGTTTTTAACCCCAATTTAACATCTAGAAAATGCTCAAAAGAGCCCAAACTACATGAGTTTAACCAAAAACAGAATCAAATTTTATTTAATAGCTATAAGAAGTTTATTATTAATAAGGAAAAATCTAGATTGTAAGAAAGGTGATTAATAAAGTTTATAGTTAGATAAGTTAAATCAATTATAGTTAATGTGTAAGGGCTAAGAAAGTGATTTGATGAATTAAAATATTACAAGTGTAGAGATAACCTTGCTTGAAGTTCATTGGTGGAATAAGATTTAAGTAATTGATACCAAATAGTTGCTTGAAAATTTGGTATTAGATTTGTATTTTCCTATGCGAAGCTTGCATACATAGATATGCATGGATTGTTTAGCGCAGATATGCATTTGTGTGTCTAAGATGATATTGTATTCTGCAATATATAATAGGTATTAGATTTGTCCACATATAAGCTATGTGCGTGTGCCCAAATCAATCAATGTTTTAGTTCATGTTTTGCAAAGAGAAACTATTTTCATATATGTGAATGTTATGAATTTCAAAACTATTTTATTCTCATTCCAAGGAATGCATAATTATGCTATGACAACATCACTATGCTATTAATGGTCTATTTGTTTGATAAGAAAATAAGTTGTATATGAAAAATAACATCTTTTGGGAACCTATATTACATTTTGTTGTAAGAATGTGTTTTAAAATTTGTTGAAAAAATATTTTTCCGTGGGTGTCCCCCAATCCGGCCACTCCTCTTGCCCGCTTGGTCCCTCACTCGCTCCTAGTTTATCCAATCCTCGACTTGCTCAACTAAATAACCCAACCCTTGGTTTGCTTGACTCTCTAAGATTGTTCTACCCTAAGCTCAACTTGATCGACACAACCAGAGCACTTGATCGGCTTGCCTTGACAGCCCAACATGATCACTTGTATGGATGATTCCCCAGTTTACTTAGATTGCCTAGCTCACCCGACTTAGTTCAATCAGATCACTCGACTTGACAGGATCACCTAGTTCGATCAACTTGATTGACCAATCAGAGCATCTGATCGGTTTGCCATGACAGCCCAACATAATCACTTGTTCGGATTGCTAATTTGGATGCCCAGTTCACTTATATTGTTTAGCTCATTTGACTTGCTCTTTCTAGTAGATCACTCAACTTGATCAGCCCGACCGAATCTCCTAGCTCCATCAACTTGTCTATCATGATCACCCTGGATGCCTAGCCCGCTTGGACCAATCGGACTGACCAAATTGCTCAGCTCAATCAATCCACCTAGACCAATCGAATTGCTCAAAATTGCGTGCTTGGTCGGTTAAATCAAAATTCTAAAATCGATCCACCTACATGAATGAGTGAGAAGATTGGTGAATAGAGAAAAGTTTATTGATATTGCAAACGACTTATGGATGGGGAAATTGGCTTTTACTCTTTTCCAAGGGAATTAATTTTTCCTCAAAATGCCTATTATCAAAAGAAAGCTTTCCTTTAACATTTTTTTTTCTATTTACCATGATTTCTTATTGCACCAAAGATTATAAAATTTGAAAAATATTTTCTTGAAACAAAACAGAGGAAACCTTTTTTTTTCTGTCCAACCTAATACGATCCTCTCCTTTTACAAATTTTCTGAGTTTTTCAATTTTTTTTACGTTCTATAAATCTATAATCTTGTCACTACTCAAAAGTTTTTTCACTGAATGCACCAATCTAAATATTTATGCAATTAAGGATTAATATTAATTACATTCAAGAAGTTGGTTACGATTCTAGTTTCTATTTGTTATTGAGGTCATTTTCGTTTCGCTACTATTTCATCCTCTGGTCTTTGGTTCAACTATCATATTGATAACCATGCTTCTAAAAGGCATATCCACATTCGACATATGCAGATGCTGTCAAAATTAAATATTAAAGTTATTTTACATTGTTAAAAATATACTAATGTACAATGAAGCATACTAACTAGTTCATTCAATTCATACTTCCACATAGAGAAACACATACGTTAATTATGAAGACATGCATTATTCATAAACAATATAGAATAAGATATATTAAAACTGAAATGCAAATATTTAGTCGTTATCTATAGTGTTTATCACTTATACAATACAAGTGTTTAAGTGAACCATTATAAGTGATAAGCAACCAATTAACCAAATAGTGGAACTTAGGTTTTAAGTAAATTTGGTTCAAACTAAGCATATTTAAATGAGCCACGTAGTTATTTTTCTCAATGATGTAGGGGGTCACAAATACCATACGCTGCCTGTGCCTTCCCTTCAAAGTTTGCCTAGGTTTTTTAAAACCATCTTGACAACACAAAAAGATGTGATAGAGATGAGAGGAAGCTGAAAATTCTTGTTTGTGAACGTATTTTTTTAATGCAGAAAATGGAGATACTTGCAGTCAATGATTTGGACATTGCATTGCACGACTTTGTAAACAAAGATGACAAATTGGCCTTTTACTCGTGCTTGAGGAATAATCTAGAGGAAACAAGGGTAAGAAATCTCTGAAGAGAGAATTTCCATTTTTTGTTCTGGTCTTTGAGTCTCAAAGCTTTGATAAACATGTTCAACATTTTATTTTAATATCCTGTCTATACCACAGAACAAACTGACTGCTGAAGCTGATACATCAAAAATTGATGATGACGACCTGATAGTCAAAGTGGGAATGTGCATGCAGGCATGCCTTGGTGTTATTGTGTTTTGTCAGATGTTTAATCAGCCATATAGTAGATGTGACTACCTGGTTAACATTTTTCCTACAGGAACGTGCAAAAGAGAGGTCACTTCGTCAGAAGGACAATATGACAATAACAACGGGCTCACACAACTTTCAGGTTCTAACATAAGCATTCAGAAAAACTCAAAGCAGCAAAGAATATGTTTCTTATATATATATATATAACTTAATATGAGGGTGCATCCAGGATCTCAGAAGGAAAAATGCAACTATCCCTACTAGTGCTAATTCTTTTAGTGATGAAGAGGAGACAAGGCAGATGCTCTCCATTTCAAAGCCTTCCCAAGGAAGAGGAGGGTCTACAAGGAGAGGAAGGGGAAAGGGTTCTGGTAGATTAAAGCAGATGTCACTTGATGAAACTATGAAAACCCGCCAATCTACGAGGTGATATTTTGGAATTACCATGTTGTAACCTATATGGTGACAATCTATTTGTTTTAAGTTAGATTTTGAGTGCTTCTATTTTGCTTTAGTTAATTTTCCGCTAATAATACTTAATTATAGCAAAGGTGATTATGCTCATCCTAGACACCCCTCAAGCCCTCACAGCCCGTTCCTAGGCTATGTGAAGGAGGTAAATCATGGGGTCAACTTATAGCTGACCGCCAAGTGGTTGGGTGGTGGGAGGAGTTTTTTCTCCAAAGGTATGTGCCCGCCGGGAATTGATCCCTATCTCAGTGTAGCAAATCTGCCACCCTCTAGCCAACTGGGCACCCCGTGGGGACTCCGCCACGGGGACTCCGCTAATAATACTTAAGGTCCTACATTAAATGTGCACAGATTAAGATTGTTCTATTGGCAAAAATGGTATTGTCAGAGTAACATGCTGCTTTATGGTTCTCTTTATTGTGTGTATGCATCACAGAACCCATTTCTGACCGATTAACTACTTTGATATTCATGGCAAGTATTTCTTTTTAGCTGTGCTAATGCTTTATAAGCTATTTGGTCTATATCTGGGAAATTCATACAATTGATAATTTTAAGTTGTTTGTTTACCTTGTGCTTATTGTCCTTTAATTCTGTTCTTAAAGATCAGCATCAGCCTCCATGTCAATGGCTACTAGAAATATCGTGGATGAAGGAATCGACTCCCCTTCAAGCGAGGAAGCAGAAAGACATGAAATGAATGAAATTGTGGAGAGTTCTGTAAGCTCTCCCTTTTCCAATTTCATGCAGAACAATTCCTATATGAATGCCAGTTTCTGCCGTGGGCTGCAGTTTTATTCTCTTGCTTTGCTTGGTTGAAGGAACCTGAAGAAACTAATAAAGCAAAAGGTCGGAAAAGAGCTGCTCCTAGAGGAAGGGGTCGGGATTCCGCGTCATCTTCAAAGAGAGGGAGGAAACCAGACTTTAGTTCCATCCACAGCATGTTTATGAACAAGGATGACGATGATGATGATGAGGATGACATCTCAAACAGACTTAAGAGGGTTCAGCCTCGGGTATATTTTTCAACATCTTGTTCTCAATCTTGTAAACTTTACCTGCAAACTCGTGCTGTTTGCGAAAGTCTAGATTAGTCAGTCAAACTAGATTGCCTAGTACCTGGCCATCTTACATGTGTAATCTGTGATGTTTTCTGAATTTGTCTCTCAACCCATTTGACCTTTGATATTTATTGAGGCTGCACTGGGCATCACGAAGTCATAGGTGATCTATACAATTAGTCCCGCTTCAGCAACCAATCTGATTTCTCAAATTCTTAGACTATTAATGAACCTAATAAATTACTAGTTTAAGTTGGTAGATTTAAATATTGGAGGGTTATCCTTTTGACCCTTGTCGTTTGAAGCTTGCAAAAACTCATTTACAATATTTTAACTTTTATTGTTCATGTTTCAGGCAACCAAGAACTATGGCGCTATTAGGAAGAGACCTTAAAAAGTTTTTTGTGTAGCTGTGGAGATACTACTAGAGAAATGTGTTTTTGGCCTTGTTTTACTTAAAGATTTGAAGGTCAATAGAAAATTGTGTTTTATGATCCACTATCAGTGCGTTTGATCCTTCTCAGTTAACCATGTTTTGTCATAAATTTTCTTTGCTTACAGAATTAAATTTTTTGTGGGGTTTAAATACCTTTGTGGCTAACATATACGGTCAAAGTTTTGGAGACGTTATCCTAATCAGAAGCAGGATTTATCTGTTTTAACCTTTAGATGGGGTGGGTTTGATGTGAAACTACAAAGTTTTAATGGAATGATGAAACTCCATGCATTTCTATATTCTGTCAGCGATTTTATAATGCTGTTTATGGCCAACTACTTGAACCAACTAGACAACTGGATCAGTCTGATAAGTTCATTTGATAAGATATTTGTGAACAGATTTGAGACTATAAAAATTCATTTATACTTGTTTGAATAATCATTGGTGGCAACACCTCACGCACTAGCCAACGGTCTATCCCGTGGGGATTTTGTTTGAATAATCATGGACATTGGTGAAAGGGTTTTGTCATGGTTAACAGCTTATTTTGAATAATAATTTTTTTATTCTGAAAGTGTGTCTTTGTCCACTTGCATTCAATTGGATTGATCACATGAAGTTCATTTTAGATTTCACAACTCCGAGCCATTTCATAGAATCGATATTACATATTACTCCTCGTAGGTTCTTCGCTCGTCATTCTCCCAAGGCGCACATGACGATATGAGTAGGCTAAAGATGCATATCTTTGATACTCTCTACGAATCCTACTAAACTTATGCAATCCTTGTGAATCATAGAGCTATAACGGGGACATTTTTGATTCAGTCCTAAATGTTTGAGCATCTTTTCTGATTCAGTCCTAAATATTTTAACACTCTAGCTAGGTTGCATTCCAAATATTTTTAAAAATTTTCCGGTTCAGTCTTAAATGTTTTAATTTTCCCGGTTGCATTCTAAATATTTTCAAAAATTTCCAGTTCAGTCTTTCCATCTATTTCATTGTTAAAAGTAACGGAATATGCTCCAAACAAATATTATAGAATGTGAATGTGGTAGTGTCATTAATTTGCTACTTAAATAATGATGTCTCACCATTTTTTTGAAATCGAAAATTCTAAATTTTACATGAAAAAAAGAGAACTTTTAATCAAAATTACTGCACAAATACTGAACGAAGGGGTCGTCATTATTGATAAAATTTTAATAAAATCAAAATTAAAGAAAAACCCTTGATAATACACTTAAGTATCGTCAAAGAATACTTGTAAAAATGCAAAATAAAACTACATAAATTCTTGGAGAATTCAAAATCAGCAAAAAAAAAGACTAAAAATAAAGTTTACTTTCAGCTCAAATACATCGCAATCTTAGAATGGTTCATGGTAAAACAAACCAAATCAACATTGATACGGTGGATATGAAAGTTAAGTAAAGTCAAGTCAATCCCCTTGGTCCAATGGTCCACAAAACAACCAAGTTGGATGATCTCAGGAAAGACACTGCCCGGGCGGCAAACCGGACAATCGTATCACACATCGAATGGACTAGCCAAACGAAGATCACAACTTAGCAAGGTTTAATGGCCAACCGAGTGAGCCACTCGGTCGGGCGACTCATCTTGTCTTGGAAGTGTATAGGAGCAGGTGCCAACGGTAACCGACCGAGTGAACCATTTGGTCGGAGAGACCAGCTTGTTGAGTATGACCACAGAATTGAATGCAGGACGAGCCAGACAGGCCGGCTGAATGGTCCAAGTAGAGTGATCGCTTTGCTCTTGACTCATCTATCCTCTTTGTCGCCTAGTGCAATAGTCGTAGCAGAATATTCGATGTCAGAATATATGCGCTGCTATTCCTTGTATAGAGGAAGCTTAATCTGACATATACGGATTGCCCGCTCAATTATAGAAATCTTCTTAAGGAAATGAATCAAGGTGTCATAAATGTTTACGCTATTTAAGTAAAGCCCTTGATTCTTGCACTAGGTGACGCCCGTGTATAAATAAACATTCTCACAAACCGTTGAGGTTTGCGACAATAACTTTTGGGACTCTTTAGCACTTCTCTTCGATGAAATAATTCTACTACAAATGTTGCATTAATTTGAGCGTCAAAGAACCAAAGATTGGGACACCTTCTCTGTTCCTCGACTTGGTCGCTAACGTCTTTTCAAGCTTACTATTGGTGCACAGGACACAGAAGCCCTTCGAGGAGTATCACATCGACCTCCTTTAAGTTTTCTTCAACTACAAGTGGAAAGCTACATCCCTCGATTCATCTCCGCGTTTACAGACAAGAACAAACACCAAGTACATAAAATACAAGAAAGGAAGCTGGATATATGTACCCGTTAGAAGAACATCATTGATTCATTCCGAGCGGTAAGAATTTCCGTTATGTCAGTTTTAGGT
>JBAMIB010105672.1:0-14243 GCA_037177415.1 Kaempferia rotunda
CGACCACCTCTTGCCGTGCTTCATCCTCTTCTTCCTTTTGGCGGCAAAACCCTAAAACCACCAAGAGACCTCTTCCTCTCCCCTTTTTCCTTGTAGTGGCGGTCTCTCTCCACGAACCAGAAAAGTGCCTCTTAATCTGCATGCTACAGTGCATATTTAAAAGCAAAACCTAAATAATTCAAATGACCAAAATACCCTTTGACCCCTCAAAAATTACAATTATGCCCTCTTGACATATCCGTAACAATATATATTCAAAAAAATGGACCTTTAATATTATACTAAGAGTTAATTTTTTAAAATTAATTGTCACTTTCTTATCTATTATGATTTAATAGAAGTAGATGATTTTGTTTCTCTGGGAGTATTTTGAAATAAAAATTTATTTAGATTTTTTTACTTCTTCTAAACTATAAATAATTATAAGATGTTTATTTAAAAACTTGAGAAAATGGGGAAATAATCTCTTCTTTCATTATAATTAAAAGCGCGTTCTCATTTCCCAGAGCATCCTATTTTCCTAATAAATAATAATAATAATGAGATTTCATCATATTTAATACTTATCGTATTTACTATATAACTGGGCACCAACCTGTGTCATTTGCATAACATTAAGTTTTTATAGTCCTCTTGCACGGTACAATTAAAATATAAAATATTATTATATGATATCTTATGATTAAAATTTAACGTATTTAGATATATATCACTCCCATTTATACTAATAACTAGTAGTTATCTGTAATTTACGTCTTCTATATTTACCTAGAGACGGGTTAACTAATGCACTAGAATGAACGAATCATCTTTTACCACGTAGCATTAATTTTTTATTATTTATTTATTTTTCAAAATTTCTCATATCAGATTTTAAAGGAAAAAATCTTTTTAGATGTTCATGTGTGTGGCGTACAGAGGTGTGATAAATCAAAACTCATTTACTATAATTTATAACAATTATGTTTACAATTATTGTAGTAGTTAATTTTGATTAAATGGTTAAATGCCGAAATTAACATAATTTTAATTAGATTTAAATAACTTTAGTTGATATTTTTATATAATAACATTTTTTAAATAGTTCTAATCATACTTTTAATTAGTTTTATAGAAATTATAATCATAATTAATACAACTATACTCAAATATTTTTAAAATAAAAATTATGATGATGCACCTTTTTCTTTCATTTTTAAAATTACATACTCTTTTACGGTAATAAAAATTAAAGGAGCATTAATTTTTTCTCAAAAACTTATAGGAAAAAATTAAATTAGCTTTCATCAGCTATATATTATGATCATCCTTGCTGCCTGTCTCTTAAATATGTGAAAGAAAGTAAATTATAAAATTAGTTTATAATTGGCGACTAAGTTAGTTAGGGGATAAAAGGAATTTTTTTCGAGGACATGCATCCAATAAAAATTAATTTCTTGTCCTATTATAATAAATTTACTACAAATGAGTGTCTATTAGACACACTATAGCTGTGCACCCTTTTTTCATTTAAAGTCAAAATGGATGCTCCATTTAAATTAACTATCCCAAATTGATTGGATTTTAAGATTTAGGTTCTAGTAGATAGCAAGTTTGTAGGTGTTTGCTACAATGTATAGAAGCTAGCAGGTTGTTAACATATACAACAATGTTATTATCTATTTTTAATTTTAGTTATTAGAGAATGATAATATTTTAAATTATAAAATAAATTAATATGACTGTATGACACCCATTATATTTAAAATTAATAATATCTATATCACGATCAACTGTATATAAACTAACATATAGCAGATAGTTGCAATCTTTTGTAACAGTATCATTATTTAATATTGATTTTACTTATTCAAAATGATAAGATAATTAAATAACATTTCGATGCGTAAAATAAATTAAAAGGATACCATAATAACCACTATATTTTAAATAGATACTATCTAATTAACATTTATTGTGTAAAAGCTAATAACTATAATAGTGTCATTATATATTTTACTTAGTTAAGACAATATTTTAATGAACAAGAACTTGATGACATCGTTATATTTTAAATAAATATTATTTAAACACAAGACCATATAAAAACTATATATAGCTGTTGCAATGTGTAACCATGGTTCATAAAGTGTCATTATATAATTTTGATTTTAGGGATAAGTGAATTAAAATAATAATTTAAATTATAAAATAAATGAAGGAGATTTCATAACATGTATTATACGAACATGATCGATAGAATCTTTCTCTCTTGGGGTACTGGTATGATGGTTAAGATATAACGATTACCATATGAGGTCATAGGATAGAAATTTAGCATGTATGAGTATGTCCTTTTTATACCTTAACTATTTATACTAATGATTAGTAATAACTCGTAATTTATCTTCTTTATATTATTTATAAGATAAATTGACAGGAATATTAAAATCAAACTAAACACCTTCTACTAGTGATCCGTAGAATCTTCCAATTAGCTGCACGCAAAAATTTTAAAATCTGATCTAGAATATTTGAGATAGTTTAAAGATGAACATTTGAATTTTTTTTCTCCCAAATTTACACAAGTCTTTGTCAAGCTATTTATGGCGTATTTTTTATATTTTAATAAAACTCATATTTTGCAAACCAATATAACGGACGTACAGTGGTATTCCTAACACTTTTCGTCCACGAGTAAAAGATATATATGCTTTTTTTGTTTAGGGAAGGCTTTTTTATTTCCAAAGAATTCGACATCCACAAGATTTCAAAGGCGGTTAAATTAACGGATAAGATTTCAGAGGAGAACACTGTTGTCGTCACGAGAAAGTAACGAAAATTAGCAATTTTAGGTGATAAATGTTTTTGTCACGGAAATAAACTCTCTGAATTAAATTCTCAGAATAAGGCATCGAAGCAGGCACGTGTCCGCAATCGCCTGTTCCTCTATCCTTCTCGAACGGCTCAGATTCACCGATTTCGCAGCTGCTATTTGTGTGTGGGAAAGAGGAGTACGATTGACCGTTGGGATTTAGAGAACTCCTCGCCAGATTGCATCCTGACCGTCGATTGTTCACTTAGAAAGGGGAAAGCGAAGCAGTTGAGAAGCGGATCGAGCGCCGGAAATCGAGCTGCGCCGGTGGAGAAATCGCTTCCAGCTTAACGAGAGCGGTGGAAATCGGTTACTTTGGTCGGAAGCCTCTCCTTCTTCTTCTTCTGGCGATGGCAATCTGAGAACCGTACCGCTCTTTTTCTCGCTGGACTTGTGTGTTGGTGTCGTCGTTCGAGAAGCCCTCGCATGGCGTCGGAGGCGTGCTCACTGGTCCTCGGGTGCGGCTGGATCCGCGCGACGCCCCGATCCCCTCGCTTTGCTTTATTTTTGCCTTCCCGGTCGCTCGCGGTCTCCTGCAAGATGCGGCAGAAGCATTTCAGGTTCGTTCCCGCATTCCCTCTCTCGGTTTTCCGTTCTCGGTCGGATAGCGATATAGATGAGAAAAGGGCATTTGTGTGGATATAGCCATAAGATGATTCAGGAATTAACTATGATGCAGCTCGAGTTAAGCTAATCATTTTCAGCTTAAATAATGTCTTGCTCGAAAAATACAGTTCCCAGCAAAAGAGACAGCAAATTAAACGAGTTTCTAGAGAGCATTTGAGATCAAATATTAATTCCGAATCTCACAACAATGGCAATGGCGTTTCTCAAAAAGCTAGTTCTGATGGTTTATCAAATCAAGGTCAGGAATCTGTTTTATGCAATGACGCTGACTCTGAGCATGATAGCAAGGATATGGCAGCAGCATCTGTTGAAGAGACAAAAAGTGAGGTATTATATTCTTTTTGTTAATTTTTTGATAAATTTATTTTCTCCTTATGATTGTAAATCACCTTTAGGTCAATCAAATTTTGATATGGTACTTTCTGGATATCATTTCTTGTAGTAGACTTGATCCTTTTAGGTTATTCTCTTTAAAGAACACTGCTTATCATTTTATCTTTAGCAATAGACTATCTCTGGGATTGTGTTGTGAAGTAGTTCTGCACTTGTCATTTGTAATTTCGACTGGACCTGTTGGATATTTTAGTGGTTGGATAATTGGATTGCTAAAACTTGATAATGAATACAACTAAGAAGGATATTAAAAGAGTTGGTTTCAAATTTGTTTCTTTTACATTTATAGCACAAAGGACAATTGAAAATTTTTTCCTCTCCCCATTTTATTGGTATAAAAATTGGGTTTTCTAATGAATCTAATCAGTATCTGACATTACTTATCATGGAATAATTAAGTGGATATGTTACTCTGAATGAGTTGATAATATACCTCTCCCCCTTTGGTTTATGTGCAAAAGTGCTTATGTTTATCTCTTATTTTGATCGAGAACTATTCTGAAATATAACTACTGAGTATGCAAGTGTTTTTATGTTTTTTACCTCTGTAAGTAAATGCTTTAAGGTCATATTCTCCTTGAACTAATCCCGCTGTGTTTATTTACTTCATATCTCCCTTAACAACCTTTTTACTAGCTTCGGCTTACTTCTCTATGTTGTATAGATAACCCTTTGGTTTTTTTTTAATATTGATTTTATTGATTGCTGACGGCTTTCATCAATTCTTTGAAGATCAATTTTTCTCTTACAGATGGAGGATGAAGTTATACAAGAGCATCCAAGCATTCCTCTTGAGGATTTGAAATCTATGATCAGAAATGTTGAGAAAAGTAGCCATACTCCTTACATGTCAAATTGTTATCTATATCAAGTTATCTGGCTCTCAAATTTTGTATATTTTCTTTGCTAGATGTTTCCTTTCTTAATCAAGCTGAAGTTGGTGCACTTCAGGAACTTGATCAAATTCTTTCAGACAAAGAGGCTCTGCAAGCCGAAATAAACATAAAAGAGATGAAATTGGCAGAAACAGATGCACAGATTAAAGTTGCTGCTCAAGAGAAGATAAATGTGGAACTCCTTGAAGATCAACTTGAAAAGCTTAAGGAAATAGCGCCTTCAGAGAATGGTATCATGGAAGGAAATCATAGTTCTTTTAGTGGTGAATTTCCTATTGTTTTGGAACTTAATGCCCTAAGAAAAGAGTATTCAGTGGTAAAGGCTGATATACAGACTCTTAAGTTGAAACTTGATGATGTTATTGAAACAGAGAAGCGTGTATCACTGCTGGAGAAAGAATGTTGTCAGTTGGATACTTCCCTGACAGAGTTGCAGTCCCAGTTTACAAATGCTCAAGTTGATGTTGATAGACTTTCTTCTCTACCATCTTATTACAAAGCATTGTCAGAGAAGGTAAAAAAAATGCTAGGATCAGTTGATAGCTCTAACATAGAGGATCAGGCTTCGTTAGATTTTTCTGAATTTGCTAAGCTGAAGCAGAAGGTTGATAAGTTAGAAGCTTCAATAAGCAAAGCAAATATGACAGAACTTCCATATGAAAAATTTCGTCTTTATGAGGAGATTTTGCAGCAAAAAATTGAAAGTTTTGAGAAGCAGTTGCAAGTTTCTGATCAAGAAATACATTCTCAAATTCAACTGTTTCAAGAATCAGTTAGAGAATTTCAGGATACATTGGATAAGCTCCAAGAGGATAGTAAGAAAAGATCACAAGAACAGATTTTGGAAAATTTACCTTGGGAGTTTTGGAGCCGTTTGCTGCTTCTAATTGATGGTTGGTTGCTTGAGAAGAAGATATCAACCAATGACGCCAAGTCATTGCGAGATATGGCATGGAAGAAAGATTCTCGAATTCGTGATGCGTATTTGGCCTGTGAGAGTAAGGGTGAGCATGAAAGGTTGACTACCTTCCGGAAGTTGACGTACACCAGTACAAGGTTTGGTTTCTTATTGATATTCAGATGTTTTTGTACGACACTCACTGATGAAAGTTCATATGGTTACTCTTTATTTTTTTTGTTTCTCTTATGCAGGCCAGGATTGCACATTATCCATATTGCTGCAGAAATGGCACCAGTTGCAAAGGTGAGCCAAACCTGTAACTTACATAATGTGAACTATTTGTTGCTTGTATCAGAACTTTGTGTTCTTATATTCAAAGTTTTAATCAGATGAGTTCTTATTTACTGCTCAGACATGTTGAAGTGGTTTTAGGATACTTTTAGATTCCTTCTTTTGCTTTTTGAAGTGCCTTCTAAGTATTGTTGCAAGTGAGCATTCAGCATTTAATGTCTGCTTCGCCTCTTGAGTAATAATAAACAGATATTTCTGTTAAAATACTTGTGCATATTACAATATCTATTTGCTTTTATGTTTTTGTTGTGCACTTTCACTAACTCTTGGACCTCTTAACTTTCCATTCCTACATATTCTATGTAAATTATGAAATTTATGTGAAGGAATAGGGATGGAATAATATTGTCAGCTGCTATGAATCAAAGGCAATTAAGGAAGAAACAACATCCTGAAGTCTAAACATGATAATCCAACTGAAAGTTTGTATTTTAAGTGCTGTGTACTTGCATATGTTCTACCAGAAAATTACCCTTATGAACTTCAATGTTTCTTTCTATTACTTTTAATTATTTTGTGATCTATCTTTATTTTTAGGTTGGTGGTTTAGGGGATGTTATCACTGGTCTCGGTAAAGCATTGCAGAGGAAGGGACACCTAGTAGAAATTGTCCTTCCAAAATATGATTGTATACAGTATGATCTTATTACTGACCTGAAGGTATATTACATTGCTGTTTGTACCAGTTCCTACTTTTGGGATGATACGGTGTTACTGTAGGTTCTCAGTATAGTTGATGTTGCAGGCACTAGATGTTGTGATAGAGTCTTATTTTGATGGACAACTATTCAGGAACAAAATTTGGGTTGGGACTATTGAAGGTGTAAAGCTAAGTTTATTCTGATTTTTAACTTGTATTAGATATACAAATTGAGCTTGACAGAAATGCAATTTTCAGGTCTGCCTGTTTATTTTATAGAGCCTCACCATCCAGCAAAGTTCTTCTGGAGAGGAACATATTATGGAGAGCCTGATGACTTCAAACGATTTTCGTTTTTCAGTCGTGCTGCACTTGAGTTGCTCTATGAAGCTGGGAAAAGGCCTGACATAATCCATTGTCATGATTGGCAGACAGCCTTTGTTGTATGGACCAAATCCTATCTTCTTAAATCGTGCTGTCTGATGGTCATTGATTTCTATTGAAATTTAATGGACCTTAGCTTTATACATCTATGGTTTATTAACGTAATCATTTTTTTTTTAAAAAAAATTTAGGCACCAATTTATTGGGACATATATGCTGCAAAGGGTTTGAATTCAGCTAGAATTTGCTTTACCTGCCACAACTTTGAGCATCAAGGAACAGCTCCTGCTTCAGAATTGTCATCATGTGGTCTTGATGTTCACCAGATGAACAGATCTGATAGGATGCAGGATAATTCGGCACATGACAGAGTTAATCCTGTCAAAGTAATTCCATAAATCACTATGCAATTGTTTAAGGAATAAAACTATGTAAATCTTTTTTTCCATGTTACTCTTCTAATGCAATTTGTCAAAATTTCAGGGTGCAATTGTATTCTCTAACATTGTTACTACTGTATCACCAACATATGCTCAAGAAGTTTGTACCAAAGAGGTAATTTTTTTCTGGGAACATCTGCAATTGATTATTTTTTTGTTATTTGGATGTTTGTGGTGACAGCTGCATTTTTCTTGCTATATATTTAGCTTTGTGGTTTGTAATATATCTTTGCAGTTCGTTCTCTGCTAACTAGAATGCTTAAACTACTAACTTCAGTGAATCTGCAAACCTAAAAGCATGTAAATTTATGCAGATCATTACAAATCAAGTTGTTAAAGATGCCAGAACCCCTGAAAGAAGAAACAAGTGCACAGTGAAGATTAAAATGTTGCAAGAAATTCAACAATGTTTCTTGTAACTTACATCCTAGATAGAATTGCATGGGGTTAGTTTTCACATGGTTCAGTTACTTTGAAAATAATCTATGTGATTGGTCGAGCCACACTGGTATGTGTGTGTTTGGAAGCCTCAAGCTTCTTAATTGGTGCACCTAATCACGAAGGAGAACAGTCCTTCAAAAAGCATACTAGTATTTGACAAGGAAAACATTGGACTATATTTAGTAATAGAGGCCAATTGCTTCATATATATATGACTCAATACATAATAACTAAATGTCCCATGTGGGCTAAACCAATAACACATATGTCTAATAACTAGTACTCAAGTTGCAACATAGATATTATCAAGTGCAGCTTGTTACATAAAACGTAAAACATCACAAATATTATAATAAAAAAATGAAAAGACACTCATCAAAGATGATTACAGTGATTGGAAGGCCACTGATCTTGATAAAAGTTGAAGGCTGAACTTGATAAATTGAATTGATTTGTCTTCTAATGAGCAAACTAGTTGAGTACAATCTTCCTTCATAAACTCCCCTAATTAAAATGCCTAAGGATTCTGCAGTTTGCATGATCAAAGTGATAAATTTTGAAGAATTGATATTAGAGTTTTATTGTCTACCCATGAGTAGAGGAGTTAATAACAGAAGAGAGATTGAGTGTTAGAGAATTCCCAGCTTGCCTACTAATGTCCAAAAACTGAGTGCTGGATAAATGCCCACATGAACATTACAAACAAAATATTACTCTCAGCATATGGCTTTAAACGTACTGTTGCATGAAACTTAAAACACAAAAGGTAACATTTGGTTGGTTATAGATTTTCCACAATGATTAAGTACTCGGAAAGTTCCTAATACCATGGCAGTGTATGTTCAAATGAAATGGAATTAAAGTTTTCACAAAATATTTTTCTGGTGAAATTGGATAACTAATTTTCATTTTATTTTGTTCTTCTCATATTTTGGTTCAAAATCCCAAATTGTATATGAGTGGTAAGAAGTAATCCGACGAAGGACTAGTCTACATGGACCATCTATTAAAGTAATATAACTTTTTTCTTTGTTGGTAACACAGTATTTGTTCATTTCTACCTCGTAAAATTTGTCATAGAGTTCTGAACTATTACTAATCGTGACTCAATATCATATCAGGACTTGGTTTTTATAGTCTAAAGAATAGGGTAAACTTAATAGATAACAATTCTTATTTAATGGGTATACCCAAATTGTTCATAGTTCTAAGTTGTTATTGTTGCCAGCAAAGTAACTGATTTGATAAAAACAATATGGTGCAAGTTTTCTTTTTCTTTTTTCTAATCAAGTACATTGTTAGCTGTGGGATTGGCTTTAATATCAGTTAATGGTGAATAAGAAGGCAACAAGCTCTAGCTAACTGGTCTCTTTTGCAACATTTTATATTTTAATTTAGTTATTTAGTTGTACTAAATTCCTAACAGATTCATAAAGTTTTTTCTTGTCTTTTGTTAATTAGTTAAGAATGTAGAGTACAACCTTGCAAAGTGCTTCAACTTGCACTTTTATGAATCAATAAGCTTCCTAGAGGCCCAATCCATAATGTCAATGTTAGCATTGAATTCCTCATCCTATCATTTGGAAAATGAGTTGTACTAGCTCACATTAAGTTGCTATTGTGGTACATATGATCTGTTTATCCAGTGTTGATCTGCCTCTACTTTGCTAACCAATTTTTGTTGATATGATACTGCACTAAGTTTGACATTTTGGAACAATATATATACCTTTAGTAATTTTCTGTACTCTGATGCGCTTTAGCTTTTTTGTGACAGGGTGGTCGTGGTCTCCATGAAACATTAAAATCATTTTCCAAGAAATTTGTTGGAATTCTTAATGGTATTGATACGGATGCATGGAATCCATCCACAGATAAGTACATTAGTGCCCAATACCATGCTGATGATCTTCGGGGGAAAGCAGAGAACAAGAATGCTATAAGGAAGCATCTTAAACTTTCATGGTCAAACAGTTCTCAGCCGCTGGTAAATTTTTCAAATAAAAATAATAGCAAGACATCCTGTTTCTGAGTTTCTTGCTTTCTTAGGGTTAATTCAAGACAAAGCATAACTTCCTACAAAAAGCATGATATCTGACTGTTTTCTTTTGTTCCTTAGAGGTAAGGTTATAAATTGATGCCAGAGAAAGCTTTGAGACGATCCTAAGGAGGTCATTTCAAAGATTACTTCAATTTCCCATTTAACCGAGAAGAATTAGAATAAACTGTCCTCTTTATTTTCTCAATTAGTTTTTTCCCTTGGAACCCACCCTATCATTTTTCTCATAATTAGTTTTTGTCATTGTAGATAAAACACACTTTTGGTCACCTTTCCCTACGAGTCTTTTTTGTGTCAATCAAGTTAGGATCCCTCAATTATTACTTCCTTAATTGTGTTCCACTTAGATAGGATATTGTGTACTATCACTTCTCCTTTTGTTTTAAGTTGTTTTCTCGTTTTGGTATATTGCCACACGTTATAAAAAAAATTTATTGTACACTCTTCGGATATTAACTCGTTGAGAGGCTTAAACTCTTTTGCAATTGCTATACTTGTATTATAATGGAAACTTGCATACATGTAAATTATCACACATGAGTCTGGCGACAATAAGAGTTAAGCCCCAACTTTTGTGGCTTTATCATTGGGATTTTTTCCAAGCATTAAGATTATGATCATGCATCTCAATCACATGTTATATAAGGAGCTACAAGTACTCCTTGCATTATTATGCACGGTAAATCTAGATGACTAGAATTTCTAGCCAGCTAGAAAATAAATTTACCTAGTTAGGAAATTAATTAAATATTATTAATGATATTTACACATAATATAGTGAGATAATTTTTAAAAATTAAATATGAAAATAGATGGAAAGGATATAATTAATTCATAAAATATGATATTACTTAAATACCCTTAATAATCATCCTAAAAATTATAAAAAAAATTCTGGCAGGCCATATTCTAGCCATTTAGCATTGTCCTTAGCTTAATTGCATCTCCAGAAGGACCCAACAAAGTATTGCTTACTACAACCATGGAGAATAGTCAAAATGTATTAGTCAAAGATGAACCAATTGAAGCAATCGCACTTGTATCCTCAGATATCTCAACTCATTTGGTCATACAATACAAGCATGCAATAATTTTGGTGTTCTTTATGGTCAATTATATAGTAATAATCTATAAGTTGGACAATTTGATCACCCACTTAAAAATTTCAGGATGTCATATACTGGCAGATCAGCTTGGTGCCATGTAATAAAAAACATTTTTAAATTTCATTTCAAATTTTTGCTTGCATGCATATTAATAAGATACCTGCAATAGTTTCTTCCCTAAGTTTATTCTAATTATAATTTTCTCATTATCCTACATAATGGTAGTTTATTCTGATTTCTACTCTCATATTTGATGTGAGATATAGCTCAATCTTCAAACTCCATTTAAATTCGTCTTTTTAACCAAAAACACCATCCTTTTGAACCTGATTCCATTGTTTTGTCACCTAAAGGTTGGATGCATCACACGTCTCGTACCACAAAAAGGCGTGCATCTTATCAGACATGCAATTTATCGTACATTGGAGTTGGGAGGACAGTTCGTGCTTCTTGGCTCAAGTCCAGTACTACATATTCAAGTAACGTATTCTTATCCCCTGTTGATTTGATAAAAATTAACTTATTCTAGTTTTTAATGTGACCTTATTTGTTCTCAAACAACAATGATTTTTTTTTGTGATATCTGCAATAAACTTTATTTACTTGAACATGGCTTGTGTGCTAAGCATCCAGATGATCCGGGAGGAACCTAAATGGAATTCCCCAGCAAATCTGATGTGAAATAAAACATAATTTAGCATTTTACTGGAGTAGAAAACTTCTAAAGAAACACAGCCAGTTCTAAAGAAATACGTGCTCTTCGTGATAATTTATTTGCTTGAACAATCATCAATTGTTGAGATACACTCTACAAAAACAACAGAATCTATTTGCCCAGGCAAATATGGTTTTGTCTAGGTAATGGAGGTATTGGAAATCAATAACCATCCAAAGCCCTCTCACTGATTTAGTTAACTTCTTTTAATTTTATCATAACTTTGACAGATCTTGGAGGTTGAATTGCATTCATCAGAATAATGGTGCAGCAAAATATTTGTGAAGTCTATGTATTCTTGATCTACATGACAATTGATCCCGCTTGTTGTTGTTGTTGTTGTTGTTGTTGTTGTTGATGTTGTTGCAAATTCTTCCATGTGTTTTGAGGTCTTTTCTTATGACAAACGATTTAATCTTCCAGAGGGAGTTTGAGGATATTGCAATGCATTTCAACAGCCACCCAGATGTTCGGTTGCTCTTGAAGTATGATGATGCCCTTTCACATTTGATTTATGCGGCTTCTGACATGTTTATTATTCCCTCCTTGTTTGAGCCATGTGGTCTTACCCAGGTATGGATTCTGTTTTTTATGCTTTTGCTATTTATATGAACTTTTTCCCCCCACAGCTTCTGCTAACCGAAGCTTCTCTGTGCGACAGCAACATTTATTAATTATTACAATGCTTGCAACTTATAACACATGGAGAATTGAATTCTTTTACCATTAGAAAATACTTTACATCATGATGGAATTACCTTTCACAAAATCTATCTCTATTCAGAGAAATTTGTCTACTAGAGTTTGTAAATGTTCTTATGATACAGATGATTGCGATGCGATACGGTACTGTGCCAATTGCAAGAAAAACTGGAGGACTGAATGATAGGTGAGCGCTTGATCTGGTTCACTTATCCTTGTCCCTGCCTAAAAATATTTACATTCCCATTTTTTGTTTAATTACCTTTTCTTCCTGCAGTGTTTTTGACGTCAATGATAATACGGTACCTGAACAATACCGTAACGGATTCACATTTTTGCTACCTAATGAACAGGTGACTTTTTGATTGATGTTTCTTTCCATAGTAAAAAATATTCTTTTTTCATTCAATACCAAGTTTTATTTGTGATTTACTCAAAAAGTGACGAGAACATGTCTGTAGGGTCTAAGCAGTGTCATGGACCGAGCATTTCAATACTACTCTACAAACCCTGAAGGTTGGCAGCAGCTCGTTCAGAAGGACATGACCTTGGACTTCAGTTGGGATTCATCAGCGTCACAGTACGAAGAGCTATACGAAAGATCCGTGACTAGAGCTCGGACAGCAGCAGCAGGAGTGTAAATTCTTTCTCCGCCGTCACTTTCCACACCAACTTGCCATCAGGTTCCCCTGCTGAAGTAAATTTCAGGCTGCAATTCAGCATTCTGTTTTTGGATCCTTACCGTCATGTCTCAGATGGTGTGCTAAGTCTAACCTTTGTAGAATTGGTGAATGCCGACGTCATCCCCATACCCGAAAATGATCGACTGGAGTGTGAGAGAGATCGTCATGCGGTCGTCGCAATGCTGCTTACTCGAAAAGCAACATGTATGTCTTCAGTGTTGACTGTTGAACTACTTTGAGTAAGTTTGTTGTAGTCATATGATCTATTTGTTGTATAGTTAGCAAAACTTTCAGTGTCACAAAACGTTTTGTATTTTTTTCATTTTGATCAGGAACCACAGAGCAATACGAATACCTTCATTTTATTATAAAATTTAACATCTTTTAACGTTAATTTTGTTGGAATGAGTATCTAATCATTATCGAAATGCTTGGATTACTTTGATTTCCTATCTGTTTATGAATTAAACAATATTATTATCTTAATTTTCAATGAATATAATGAGAAAATTTTCTTTTGTTTAAAAAAGGATTATCTGTCCTACGACTATTATATTTATATTTCATATATTTAGATTTGTGTTTATATTATATTGTCATTTTGATATCCTTAATCATAAAATTTAAATTTAACATCTAAATTTCTTAATAAATTTTAATAGCTATCATACATTATCAACCAATTTTCACTAACGAGTTAGAAAATTTAAATAGACATACCAATTTTATTTATTAATTTAATTACTTCAAATAACAAAGTAATATTTATAAAGAAAAAAGTGTTATTTAATGTTTTTAATGTCTCTCTATATATATTTTAACAAAAAGTAATTAAAAGTTCAAATTGACTATTTTCATGTTATCGTAGACGCTCGTCACAATTCATATAAGTTATATGAAAAGAGATTAATTATAAATTAATTTATAGTGGACCATTAAGTAGCTAGGAGGGTGGTGAGGATTTGATTCCGACCTTTGTAGCAAAGATAATTTTTATGAAAAAAAAAAAGATTAACTAGGTCAGGTAATGTTAATCTAGAATGATCGGTCC
>JBAMIB010105779.1:2295-14242 GCA_037177415.1 Kaempferia rotunda
TTATATATATATATATAATATGATGTTAATTGTAATATATTTTTGTTGAATGATAATAGTTGGATATAAAGAAGAAAAATTATAGGTATAGAAGATATCCAATCTTTTAATGGACATGGGGATGGAGGATATAAAATCCGACTCGAACCCGACCCATTGTCATTCCTATTTCACCGTGTCATGAAATTACAAAACAAAATTACACAATTTGTATTAGATCCATATGATAGCTAATGAGAGAATTTATTTGAAAGGAATTATTCCTATAGAACCATTCTTCAATCTCATGGCAAGGTCTGACAAAGCAGTTGGAACACTGATCAGTCTGGCAGGCAGCCCAGGCAGGTGATCTGAGTAGGCAAAGCTGCAGGGCAGGACAAGCAGTCCATCCATTATTTCTAATCCTTAATTTGAAATTCCTCTCAACAATGCTCGTGCAATAAATTTAGTCAAAACTTATTGGATTAAGCTACATCCAAAGTTCAACTCCTAACATACGAATTTAAACTGAGCCATGAAAAGACATGAAAGAATGTTAATTTATTGATCCTAAATAAGGGCAGCAAAAGTACCTGATGATAAAGTTTCTGTTAATAAACAACCAGTACAAGTCAAGCTGGGAATTCTATTATGCTTAATACTCAAGTGTAACTTTGGATTTGTTCAAAAGCTACGGGTACTCACGGTCACAGGTACCTGGTTTTCAGGTTAGGAAAGGTCCAATGACTGGAGTTATCGAGGACATTAGACAATTATCTTTGTCCAGCCCACTTAAGCAATTTTGCATTCACCCAATAATTGTGATGATGGTGAACAACTTTATTCATAATTTTGTGACATATCCTATTGAAGAGCAAATAGGTGGTCTTTTGACAAATCCTATTGAAGAGCAAATAGGTGGTCTTTCTGGCAATATTAAACAAAAGTTTTGCCTTTGGTTTGTTTACTAAGGAGAACCTAGATACCTACATTTCACATTTAAGTATGACAATATTAAACATGACCCGACCAACTCAACATAACAAGACCTAATATATAAATGGATTATCACGAAATGGCCCATTTTGAAAATAATTTGTTTTTTTTAATTATTTTTCATATAATATAAATTTAACTTCTAATTTTTTTTTTTAAAAAAATATTATTATTTCAATCTGTTCTGAGTATCCATGGATTCAAGTACTGATTTATCATTTAAAATGAATATTTAACTGATTCAAGTAGGGGCATTGTTTAAATTCTCAAGTCGTGCCACGGTTTCGGTACCATATCGTGTTGCCATAGTTTTAGTATTTTTTAAATATAAAATATAATAACTGAAAATAAAAAATTTAATCTAAATATTTAAAATAATAATACTAATAATATATATATATATATATAATGAGATAATTTTATTTGGTTTTAATTAAGTCTATTTAAATTATCCCAAACATAGCTAAGAGTTAATTAAAACTATTAACTTAAGTTTATTATTAAAGCTAAGTTAAAACTTCCGCTTCCCTGTTCTGTGACGATGCACGTGCAGTCCAGCCAACGTGTCTAAGTTAAACCTCTGCTTCCCTGTTTCATGACAACGCACACACGGTCCAGCTGACACGTCTAGAAACGCCGCTAGGCTCGCGTGACACATCCGGACTCATTGTCGGGCTCGCACAACGCATCTAGACGCATTGCCTAGCTTGCGCGATGCATCCTAACGCATCTCCAAGGTCGCACGACGCGTCTCCAACATCGTGTGACCCATCCGGCCGCGTCTTCGGGCTCGAGAGACGTGTCCGAACACGTTGTGGCGTGTCGACGTTGTGTGAACCCGGAGATGCTTCACCCGCATCAAGCGATGGGCTCGAAATTTTAATCCATGGTCCGTAGAGGATATTTAAACTAATTCAGGTAGCAAATATTTAATCAGATATGAGTTCTGGTAATAACAAAAAAAAAAAGTAGGTACTCTACCTGTTATTGCCCGTGATCCCAAAAGCTCACTTCAAAATAGGATTTGCTAACATTTGAATTATAATAACGCTTAAAAACAATCTATCATGTTATATGCCGCATGCATGTTTATGATTTTTAATTGAGATTCAAGAGTTATTTATTTTCTTAAGGACAACATTAGTAGATATGCAAAAATCTTATTTAACAGAATTGAGGTGAAATTTCCCAAAAAAAGTAAAAAATAAAAGATCAGCATAATAAAAAAGGATATCATCACAACCTTAAAGAGGAAATCTCGCAATGCCTGATCATCACTGGGTGAAACAAAGCCCAGCACATGCAAAGTTGTCAAAGTCATCTGGAAAGACAGATTGTTCAACAAAAATATGCTTATGAGGTAACAAACAGGAGCATGATTTTGAAATTAATGTAGTACAAAAACTAACCTGCTTTGCAAGGTTGTCTTTGTATTTGAAATTTGACGGTGTGGAGGAAGCATCTAAAACAAGTGATTCACGTACATGCTCTATACTTTGAACGACATCCGAAAATGAGCTCCCATAAGCTTCACGGTAAACAGACAAGGTGGAAAACTGTTAAGGAATATTCTTTTAATGCAGTTAGCTAATATAAATAATGAGTCTTTCAGAACTGCATCAAATGAGAAGTGATAACTGAATGAATTATAATGATGGCAGCTACTGATTAAGGGCAGCTGAAGAATCTAATAACATGGTTAGCCTTCTGTGAGATACAAGCAAGAGGGAAACTGTAGAAATAACTTCTCTTTGATTAATGTCTATCTGCCCAGATTAGACATCAGGAGCACGTGCAGGGTGAGTCCACTCTAGACAGATAGTTAAGGCAGGGTTGGTAGTCAAGCAGGCAGCAGACTGAGCAAGCCATCCATTTGGTGCAGCCCAAGTGGGATAAATGCACATACTGCTCGCTGCAGTCTGGATACTAATGTTTTACTGAAATTAAAACAACAAAATAGGAAGCATGAGATAGAATTGTTCACTAACCAAGCCTTGAGGTTGGAACAGCTAAAGCAACAGCTGCATGAATCCTAATCTTAAAGTTGGTAGAGTCACGGAGGAGCAATAGAAGAATACTGTAAACATTAGGCGCCCTTCAAAGTTCAAACACAAGTCAATGTTCAAATATTAGAATTTAAACTCTCAAAACAACTATAGATATATAAACCATGAAGAAAGAACATGACTCCATAATAATTTCTAAAATTTTCAAAAGAATATGTAAATCAAAACTAAGTTAGCAAACATTTTTTTTTTGTAAAGATGATGATAAGCTAATGAAAAGCAGAGACAATGCTTGTTAAACTAAACTAGAATATTACAAAGACAAATTGTTGACACCATACCAAGGCATTTGGTGCAATTTTATGGTCTCATTCATGAATAAGTTGCTCAAAGCATGACAAACATTCCATTGAACCTGAAACACCAAATAGTCAAAGGTAATAGAAGTTAAAAAATCAATTGGTCATGTATTTATTTGCTCAAAAGATTATGTTGAATGTTTTTGGATTTCATAAGAATCAGTAATGCCATATCCTTCTCTAAACATTTGACCAATAAAATATTACCCAAAACTTCCAACAAGGATAAATAGCAAATTTTTAGAACAGAATTTAGTAAATTAAACTGATGAGAAAGTAGACATATAGAAGAGATAACTTCACGTTCCCAGTAGTCACACAAGAAACAAGGATGTAAACCAATTTTGAGGACAGAATTTAGTAAATAAAACTGATGACAAATTATCCATGTAGAAGAAATACCTTCACATTCCCAGTAGTCACACAAGAAACAAATGCTTGCACCATTTTCTCAAGCCAGAAATGATTTCCATTAAAATTTAATGTAGAAGAACTGCAAATAGAGAGATCTAGTCAAAAGTTATATGTGTAGTATAACATGGGAAACCCAAAGCTCTAGCTTGAACTGCTAGAAAACAAGTAGTACCTCTTTAACTTTTCAGCTGCTGAGTAGGAAGGCAAACTGATGAATCTTGATAGGTTACCCAGAGCCCTCACAGCATTTGATTTTATCTATAAATACGAATGAGGGAAAGCAAAATGAGTAGATAGGAACATTAAAGCAGCCATTGAAGTTAAATAAAGTCATAGGTGAAGTCATCATGACTAACATAAGTCACAAGCAATGTGATTGCCTGTGATAATCTAACCTTATCACTGTCCTTCGTTAACCGTAAAGCACTTTCAACTAGCAGAGAGATAGAATCACGATGTGTTGTTTCATCTGCACTTGAGAATTTGTGGATAAATATGACATGCGGTTCAAAATCCTGAAAACTTATGCAGCACCTAAACTAACCTTCACATATAACTGAAATCAATTCAGTTTCTCTGTGGCGAAGTGCGTCACATATATTTGCCAGAGCCCATGAGGCTGTAATCCGAACCTTAAGCAAAAGATATGTAACAAGTCTTAGCCATTTAAAACTAAAATATGGAATGAGTGGGTTGATCATGTTAAAGACCCTTCTCCCATAACACAGAAATATAATCTTGGAAACCCAGATAAGCCAGTTAGCTATAATGTAAAATTGATGAAGTTAAATACCGATGATTGAGGATCGTGTGAGTTATAATCAGCTGCACGAATAAATTCATTAATCACCTTTGATCTGGAAAAGCATTCCAACGGCATGAAAGTATTAGATTTAGATTTTAGACCATTAATTTATAAATATTGAAATCTGAGACACGGGATTGCATGAAAGACATACTGAGAAACTATGCATGAGAAACATGTTAGAACACCAATAGCTCGACATGCAGCTAATCTGACAGAAGGAACTGCATCACTCAGTGCTGCCGTAACCTATGGAGTATATGCACTTGTCACTAACCAACAATTTTTTTCTTTTTTATATATATTGAAAATTGTAAAACTTCTTAAGTCAAGATTCTCTCTTACAGCTAAAGAAATAACAATTTCTTGCTTTCCCTTAGTGAGCGAGGAGAAAACACTGGATGTCATCCCGGCAAAGCATGTAAGTGATGCTGCCCTCACCTGGACGAGTTCAAACACAAAATTAAGGTAATCATTGAAAATGCATTTTGGCAATCCAAGGGCAAACAATTATGCATTAAACAGGACTAACTCATTGATTCTAACTGCAACCCAAATATCATAATGCAACACAATGAAGTATGAATTGTAAAATACTCATTTTGAAGTTTAATCAGACCAGTATTAATTAACACCGAGTTTATAGATGTTGCAGAGTAGCTGCTCAATTTACATTATTGGCAAATTAGACAGTAGGGTTTTTCCCCCTCGGGTTGAGGGGAGGAAAGACTAAATACTGAAGTTGGGTTTCACATGCTATACACAAGAAGAAAAAAAATCAGTGATCCATCCCTAGGAAATATGAACCTATAAAGTTCAGGCCTTTCTTCTGGTATCAAGTTCATAAAGTTAATCACCTCTGCCAACCATACAAAGAAGGAGAAATAACGTGGTCACTATATCCCAAACAAAAGTGGTTTGGTGTTTGTACAAGAAGCTAAACAAAGGTGACATTTATCAAAGCAAGTAGGTTGTTACATATCTGATTTTGTTCTGGCTTCAGCTAAAAGAAAGATCAAAATTTTTGTTAACTGTGAAAAGCAATCTAGGAGACAATGTTCAACTACAGTAACCATTCTTTCCAATTTCAATAAAGCTTAAACAGAAAATCCATTAAAAAAACTTGTTAATGTTGGCAGGGAATGCTGGCTAATTAGTTTATCTAACAACCCACCACTGTGCCACTTAGTGATTTTCAAATATGCAATTATTTTGTCAATGACAATCTGTTTAGCAAACCGAAGCACAAAGTATATACATGCATATTAGCAGTTATATAAGCACTATCAACAGGTAGCACCAAGGAGTAAGGACTCGGGAAGAGTGTTATTCAGTCAAATACACTTTCATTAGCCATCTAAGTTTTAGCCAACAATAGGAAAAAAAAAGGCATGTATGAGATGGAATACTTTATTACAGCAAGGTTACTCGTTAAGTAAACCAAAACTTACCATTGGAGAGGCATGTGGCAGAGACTTGGGTAAGTGATTAGAAAGCACTTCGTTCCACTGGTCAATCCCATGAGAGGTACTGACGCCGTTGGAGGTATCTAGGTCATCAAGTTCAAAAGAAGGTGCGGATGAAATCTTCTTGGTTCTGGTGGAACTGGAGATGCGTTGGATATCAAGCAGTCTAAGATCTTGAAAATCATCTACGCCTTTGAACCCAGAAACTGCTCGAAGGCACTCATCGAGGACCTAAGCACAACCTTAAACACTTAAATGATTAAAGCAGAGAAATAATGATCAAAGCCTAAATTAGCATTTGTCGTCCTTAGTACAGAAATCTAACATAGAATAATATAATCACTACATGAATATTGAAGGGATTTATCATAGTTGTTTCAAACAGATGGAATGACAGTATAGCTAATTGTAAATTAGTTTCATAGTCAAAGAACAAACCATGATTGGTTGGATGCATGAGCAATCCTCAAAATGTAGTTACATCAAACTGTTGGCAGTATTGTGAAGGTCCAAAACAAAGTGACTGCTTACCGTCCATAGACTGTGAGGTGAGTCATGCACATTAAGTTTCCTAGTATAAGACCTTTTTAGGTAGATGAAAGTTATGGAGTAATTGTGATATTGGTTTATTATGAGGAATCTCCCTGTAAATATCTTAACTAATACACTATTAGAGGATATGATAACAGCATCCTAATTTTCACCATAATTCAAATGAGATAAAGCAATGCCTTTGTATTTACTGTAACATTGCATTGTTGATCCTTACGACAGACTCTTCCCTGCACACAGATCACAGATCGACATGTCGATCTTACAAGCATTCAAGAAAGCTATTCATTCCTTGGCGTTGTGGTGAAAGTGTGGACAAGGAAAAATCATAGTTCTTTTACTTAGATGCAGTTGCAGAATTGAAAGGGTAATTTGGATAAAAAAGAGTTTCTAACCTTAATTGCAGCAATTAGACATTTTTCTGTTGTTGCACTGGCAATTTTGCTAAATTCTTCCTTGCAAGAATTGGTACAAATTTCAGAGTCAGAATCACAATGACCTACCAGCAATAGTTCACTAACACTAACAGAAACTTGTCCCCATATTCTAGTTGCTATTCTTGGATAGTTGTGTGATGCTGCTCTCAAAATCTGTAAAATATTGCCAAAATGATACATGTTTGGTTGTATGTAACAATCTATCATTCAGAAACATGAAGTTAATGTACATGCATAATCATCAATTTATCCATCCTTTATCCACATTTTTGCATTTTTATTTCTTCAACAAAAAATAAAAAAGTGATGCCAGATACTAATTGACACAAATAGGAAAACATATTGTGATTCATCTAGAATTTTGTAACTTTGCTTTGGAACAACAAATCAAGACATCAAACATATGATTTTCCAAGAAAAAGAATTTTTATTGAAGATCCTTTCTGCCTTTTGTCCAATAGTTCTCCCAACTTTCCTGTAGTATGCTTACTACACCATATATATCGTAATTTGTTCATCCGAATCAGTTTTTCACTTAATTACATATTGTTGGTAGGAAGAAATCTTAGCCTTTGAAATAGTATTAAGTTTCTTGGATGACAATTTGTTGTTCATTCAAATCAGCTTTTCACTCAATATATCCTGATTGTAGAAAGTAGCCTTAACCTTTGAAATGATATTAAGCAAGTTTCTTGGATGATAGCTGAAGATCTAGGCAATCCAGTGGGGTCTTATGGTGCATTTTAGGTCAGGTGTGGGAAGTCTGGGCAGTCCAAACATATCAGGCGAGCAGTTCAGGCGAAGATGTATAGATATTAGAAAACTAGCATTTGATGATGTATTAATCAGTAGTTTATCACAATTAGTCAAGGAATAGCTACCCTGGACAATAGTAACCACCAGATAACAATTCAATTAGTATTAAAGGTACCTGAAGAGCCTCATAAATAACGCTTGGATGATTTTTGCTCTCCGATAAGTGGAATAAAAAGCAAAACATGGATGACTCTGGTTGGTTACTAGAAAAACCTGAACGAATTAAAAAAAAATGCATTGTTACACATTTGTACCACACACCATCAAACTTGTAACTTTTTTTATGAAAAAGAAAGGAGGAAAGAGTCAGCCATATATAAATAAGCAGATATGTAATCTCTAAGAATCAGAAAGGAACTACTATAGACTAACATAGCATAGAAATTAAAACATTCATGCCGACCGCAAAGAAAATACAGGCTTCCATAACTTGAACACCAAGCAAAATCTGAAGTGATCGAGATTCATTGTCATATACTACACTTCTCTGCACTAGAAAAATATAAACATCTATATGGATCCGGCAAAGAATGTAACAGGAATTGTATTTCTATACATATCTGACTACCTGGTATTAATCTATAGTTCAAAAGACAAATGTAATGTAAGAAGCCAATACTAGAAAAAACAAGAGAGGAATATGAAGAAGAAATGGAAGAAAAAAATAGTGGAAAATCTCAATTGACTTCTAAGAAAATAGTTCCATCAAAACAAAAGCTAACCTTGTGAGATATCTTCCTCGAGAAATTTTAAGACATGGATTGAGGGAGGTGATCTGGAAAAACACACTGCCAAGCAAGCAAGACCATTGACCTGTAAAAGAACCAACACTGTGAAATACCAACTATTTTACATAGAAAAACCAAACCAAGGTATACCAGAAGATCCATGTTTGAACTCTTAGACAAAGGGATTTCCTTCACTTTTGAGTGTAGAGATCCAATTAAAGTTGGCAGCAAGTTACTGGGCATGCGTTCGTATCTATCAATGGTTGGGAAAAAAATCAAAATAAGGAGGTAAGTTAACATTCAAATAAGAAGGAAGTCTTAAAGCACAGTTTTTTTCAGTAAAATAAGGGAAGTTGTAAATGTAGAAGCCTTCTCAACATCTAGTGCAGCAAAGCATGAGATTTTTGCATGCGTCACCCAATGTGGAGTGATGCCGAGCACAATGAAGGATGCAAAGCTCGATATGAGTGATGAAAAGATATGTGATATGATGTCGATAAATCAATGATATGATAATAAGAAATTTTGCCCGATATGCATGTGCAGTATACACTAAATAAGAATATTAGTAAATCAATCTCAAAAGAGAATCATACATGTCATAGGTCATTAACTTGCATGCTAGATGATCACCAAGAAATGAACTTAATCTCATATTTTCAAGTTTCAGATATTAATCCCCTCAAAGTTATCGTGATAAGAAATCCAAAGTATTTGTGTAGCGAAATATTTGGGTAAAACAAAGGTCTCACCATTAAGTGGCAAACCAAAAGTAGATATAGTTATTAGCAACAATTACAAATTAAGCTAGTATCATTTTTAATTCAGATTTTTATGAAGCATAATGAGAGCAATTTTCAAATGTTGGCCTAGGATTTCTTATAGAAGGTGGAGTGTGATTAAAAGGGCAACCCGGTGCACGAAACGTCAGTCAAAGCGGGTCCCAAAGGAAGGATATATTGGACGCAGCCTTACTAGGGTCTCGCCAATGTGAAGTCTCAAAGAAGGATCTATTGTACGCAGCCTTACCGGGGTCTCGCCAATGCAGAGTCCCGGGGAAGGATCTATTGTACGCAGCCTTACAGGTCCCGCCCATGCGGGTCCTTGGGAAGAACCTATTGTACGTAGTCTTACCTTGCTTTGCAAGAGGATATTTCTGAAACTCGAACCCGTGACCTCTAGGTCATATGACAGCAACTCTACCATTGTGCTAGGGCTCCCCTTCGAAGGCAGAGTGTGATTCCTAAACAAATTTTGTACGTTAAACAGTTAAAGTTAAACAAGAATATGAAAACATGAAAATTTTGTATTAGTATATTATGTTAAGAGGATGATGAGTGTAGTCTAATTGGAGAGTCAAGAAACTGTCAATAGGAATGTGTAAATTATAAACCCATATAATATTACTGTTATATATCTATAGAAGTCAAACTAATATGGTACTTTCCGGGTAGAACCAAGACCATTATGAAATTTGCAATTTAGAACCTTGGAAATAAACTGTTTGATATATTCATTGCACAGCCATAGATTTAATTCTAAGGAAATGATACTAAAGCATGTAGAGGCTGAATAAGCAAAGAGAATCCTACGGGGTTGCAGATATCAAAAGCAAGATGACTTTAAGCGATGAAGCCAGCAGCCCGTTGTGAGTTTCATGCTGCAGAAGATACAATAGACCTGCAACATAAACATCAATAAAATATATGTCCGTACTTCCTTGTGTTGATAAAACAATTATAATCAACCTATGAGTCATTTTTTTATTGAAATAGCACATGAGGGAAAAAAGATACAGGGTTATGTTAAAAATGGCAACATATCAACAGTGATGGCACAAGCTATAATGCTTCAGGTATCTGTATCAGAATTTTTTCTGCCACTAAGCGCAAAGCAGTACAATAGTGTAATGATTAGCTGTCTAATTCTTTAAAAAAAACTCCCATTTCTTAGTTCCTCTAATTTTTAATTTGATATGTATATATGTGTCTTTTTGTTATGATTGTATATCTTAACCTACCGTCCCACTTAGTACTATTGATTGCCACTTCTCTTTGTTTTTTTAGCTCAAGTTTTTTAAAATGCCATTTAGTTACCAAGATAGTGAGCAGCACTCAAACCAATCTCACTTCTTATCATTCAGAAAATTAACCCAAAAAGTGAAAATACAATACTGGGCCAAGTTGTATGAAATTGTACTTTCTCCTCAACAACGTTTAATTGTCAAAATGAGTAATACAGTAATTCAGCTGGGATTAGAATATTGTTATGGGTGAATAACCAGACATACTTTAGGTGAAAAATAAATTAAGCACAGTCAGAAAATAACCATCATCTTGGCATACAGTGGTGCTATATTACTGGCAACCAAGAGTTAAAAAATAAGTAAGAATGAGTCTCAGCCACCTGTATGGAACTGCATTAGCTTTTGGCCAAGTGAGCTTGATAGCGTTGTAAAAGATCCACGTTTTGAAGATTCATTATATTCAGCAACTTGTGATAAAGTCAATGAATGCCCGTCCAACATGCTAGCCAAAGTAGAAGCTGATTCCATCTGTACCTGTGAAGAGAAACAACCTAATAAAGTTTGAATGAATATACAGTAGGGCATCTTGAGAGAATCCACATTATAGAGAAAGGTGTCAAGAAAAGCTAAGTGTTCCCTGATAATTTGTGGGCAAAAAAAAAAGCAGTGAAATAAAGGGGGAACCAATATGATAGTGCGTCAAGTGGAGAAATAAAATGTTGTTTGCAGAGTGTTGAAAATCAGTAACTAATTGAAGCAGATATTTGTTCAGAATGGTACCTTAATAATGGGATCAAAGAGCAAAGATGCCATGAGATTTGCCTCATACTTCCTATACAAGACAAATGCAAGATGTAAATAATGGCAAAATAAGTAAATGGTACAACTCCTGAATCAGAAAGTAGATTAAGAATAAACCTTGGCTGTAGCACGTCATTTTCAGGTAAAAGCAAGGTCCAAAGAGATATAAGTGACTTTGGATCAGCATGACAAAGATCCTTACAACAGAGATATTTCAACCAATGAGATTTAACAAGCACTTCATCAAAGCAACTAATTATAAATAGAATCATAGCACCCAACTTGTTGGAACCTAATCATTAAAAGAAAACTAGTGCAACCTAATCAGCATGATAGTAGCAAGCTCTGCAACCTATATATTGATTGGTATAATTTTCAACTCATAATGAATGTATGATTCTTCTGTGAATCCCATTTCAATAAAGAGGGTGATTATACCTCAGTCAAATAATCTGCTGCATGATTGCCACCTGGCCATCATCATATGCAATATATGACCAACATAAGCTACCAGAACGACCACGGATTCCATGTGGATAATGTAGGTTAAGTAATTCAGCAT
>JBAMIB010105882.1:0-12865 GCA_037177415.1 Kaempferia rotunda
ATTTATTTAGGATGGGAATCAGCGCCTACTATGCAATGATGGACAACGACGAATAAATATATAAAATTTATTTATTCCCGTCAAATTAATTCATCAGGGGTTTTTTTTTTAATTATTGATGGGAATTAATTTGATTTATAAATTTTAGGGTTTCGACTAAAGCTTCACCGTCCAAGTCGATTCGCTCTGCTCGCGAGTAGCGGGCGAATAGCGGGCGATGCGAGTGATCTCGGAACCCACCTTCGAGTCGAGGTCAGACGGCGATATGGAGGACGACTATGCAATGATGGACAACGACGATGACGAAGAGATCACCCAGGAGGACGCTTGGGCGGTGATCAGCGCCTACTTCGAGGAGAAGGGTCTTGTGCGGCAGCAGCTGGACTCCTTCGACGAGTTCATCCAGAACACTATGCAGGAGATCGTGGATGAGTCCTCAGACATTGAGATCCGCCCCGAGTCCCAGCATAACCCGGGCCGCCAGTCTGACTTCGTCGAGGTCTACGTCTACCCTTGTTTCGCCGTTCGATTGCTTCTTGGCTCCTCTAAGTAGTAGCTCAATTAACAGGATAAGTGGGTGTAGTAGCTGATCGATATCAGGGTTCAAGAAGTAAACATGTGGTTGGATTAAAGATCTGGCGTTCTTAGAGGCCTTCAGAATTGGATTGAATATTAGCAGAGGGAGTTGAGTAGAAGAATCCTAACTAACATTTGATTTGAATATCATTACATTTTTTTTCTTAAACAGTGGGAGGGTGCTCTGAGATAGAAAAACTTCTTAGTTTTCAGGGTTGCCTTAGCATACAGAAATTGCATTAGTTGGCTATGCTGCATATATAAGCTGCAAAACCAATTTGTCCGCTGCTCAATGTAGTGTCATGATTATGATTCTGCATGTACACCAAGTGCACTCTTGTTTGGCAATCATCATCAAGGCATGTTTGTCCCAAGTAATTAGGGTTGTGTATGTAGACCATATCCTTCCATTGGATTTTACCACTGTTAGTATTCAAATTAAACAAATCATCCTTGTTCCTTAACTAAAAGTTTTCTCTAGTCCATCTCTACCTTTTATCCTTTCAACTCAAATTGATTGTACTCTTTTAAGTATAGAACCTATTGGCGGCAGCCTCGCCACTTAAATGTGCCATCTATTTAACCACACATTGTAGATAAATCTAATTTCTCTTGGTCAATACTTTTTGTTTCATGCGCACACCCATCTTGAAATTCTCATCTTTATTTGTTAAAAAAAAATATTTTATTTATATATGTGTGTATATGTTTCTTTGTTGGACAACTTCCATTCTATAAAGTATGACATGCCATTTCACAATCGCCCAAATTTTCCTTTTAGGCACAAGAATCAACAAGCTCCTTCCATTTCATCCACCTACCTTAATTTTCCTAATGACAGTGGCATCAATATCTTATCAAATAATATTTTCTAGGATATCTCAAACTCTTAATGAGAAGAATTTCATGTTCATTCATCATAAGTATTCTCAGAATTATTTTTGTATGATTGGAAATACATTTCTGATATATTCAGTTTTAGTTCTACTAACTTGAAATCTTTACTTTTTGAAAGCTTCTCTACAATTCAAGCATTGAATTTGATCTATTTATTCTCATCAAATTATACACTATCATGAGCAGATAACATGCACTAATGAGATTTATCTTGAATATGATTTAGATAGCATCTCGGTTCAAAATCATACATGACTAAGTTGCTTTAAGCAAACTGCAATTGGATATATCTCTTCTGGTTGTTATCTTCTGGATTATTAATCTATCTCTGGAAATTAGTGAGTTCTCAAGTCTTTTTCAATTTGCTGAGCTATGTTCTTATGTTTTTTTTTTGCAGACTATTTATAAGATAAGCTTCGGGCAGATATATTTGAGCAGGCCTATGATGACAGAGTCTGATGGTGAAACTGCCACTTTATTCCCAAAAGCAGCAAGATTGAGGAACTTGACTTATTCTGCTCCATTGTATGTTGACGTCACTAAAAGAATTATAAAGAAGGGGCATGATTGTGAAGAAGTGACAGAGACTCAAGAGTTTGCAAAAGTATTTATAGGAAAGGTAAAAGATATTCATTGATCAAAACATTTTGTTTCATATTTTTTTCCATGGGTGTTGATTATTTTATTCATCTTGTCTATTATTTTTCCTGCAGGTGCCTATAATGCTCCGGTCCAGTTATTGCACTTTGTATCAGAACTCTGAGAAGGATCTCACTGAACTTGGGGAGTGTCCTTATGATCAAGGAGGATATTTCATCATCAATGGAAGTGAAAAGGTGCTTATTGCACAGGAAAAGATGAGCACCAATCATGTATATGTATTTAAGAAGAGGCAGCCAAACAAGTTTGCTTATGTAGCTGAAGTTAGGTCTATGGCTGAGAACCAAAATAGGCCAGCAAGCAGCATGTTTGTTCGCATGCTTTCTCGTGCAAGTGCAAAAGGGGTAACTTTTTTTACATATATTTCCTTTTTCTTTCCTGCATTTGTATTATTATTTTTTTTTTTCATTTTACTTATTTTCTGCATGTTGATTCTTATGTTTTGTCCAACAGGGTTCATCTGGACAATACATTCGAGCTACTCTCCCCTATATCCGAGCTGATATCCCTATAATAATTATCTTTCGGGCATTAGGTTTTGTTGCTGATAAGGATATACTTGAACACATATGCTATGAATTCTCTGATTCTCAAATGATGGAATTGCTGAGACCCTCCCTCGAGGAAGCATTTGTTATTCAGAACCAACAGGTAATTTGGCAAGTTCCAGACTCTTTTTTTTATTCTGGTAATTGATTTTGTGTCCCTGCTTTATTAGATTAATGCTAGTTTTTTTTATCCATGTATATTCTAACGTATGGTATTTGGTTACAAATGAAGGGCTCAGCTAATTCTGAAGCATATATTTATTTCTTTTGCTGACATCATACTTTGTGTAGTAGCTGCAATTATACTTTTACGGTGGAAAGAAAGTTCTTTCACCAACAAAAATTTTCTCGAGTTTTTGGCACATGATGCTTTAAATTGTTTATTATTGTCTCCGAGAAATGAAGGGCTGATGTGAAAGTTGGTTCTTTCTTAGCTGATCTGAACAGGTTCACATGTATGTGACATTATGGCAACAAACCAGCAAGGTCACCTTGTATTTTGCGAGTTTAGGATCAATCTTATAGTATTTGTTTGTTTGTTTGCTTGTGTAATGTAATTCTGTTGGGTGCAATTTAAGAGTTTTATTTCCTTTGTGTAGGTGGCACTGGACTATATTGGTAAAAGAGGAGCAACAGTTGGTGTCACAAGGGACAAGCGGATCAAGTAATATATGTTAGTTTCTTGGTTCTTTTTGGTTGTGCTTCTCTAAATATGTGATTCACGTGTTGTAGGTATGCCAAAGAAATTCTTCAAAAAGAAATGTTGCCTCATGTTGGTGTTGGTGAATACTGTGAAACAAAAAAAGCCTATTACTTTGGGTGGGGTTTCTTAGCTTTGTTCTTCTTAGCAATTGTGATAAAATGGGGATATTGATACTTTCTCTTTCTTATAGATATATCATTCATCGTCTATTGTTGTGTGCTCTTGGACGAAGACCAGAAGATGATAGGGATCACTATGGCAACAAAAGGCTAGATCTTGCTGGTCCTCTGCTTGGTGGCTTGTTCCGAATGGTTTGTCTCAGTATATTCTGTATCGTGATTTTTTATTGACTTGAGAGGTTGAATTGTTTCTTTTGTTTCCATGTGTAGCTCTTTAGAAAATTGACAAGGGATGTGAGATCCTATGTTCAAAAGGTTATAATCCTCCATATCTTGTCCTTGATCCTTCTATAATTATCTGATTTCTGACTTGGTTGTGTTTTTGATGTGTTAGTGTGTTGACAATGGAAAGGATGTGAACTTACAATTTGCAATCAAAGCTAAGACTATTACTAGTGGTCTAAAGTACTCCCTTGCAACTGGAAATTGGGGACAGGCTAATCAAGCTGGTACTAGGGCAGGGGTTTCACAGGTCCCTCTCTTCATTCTTTCCTATATAAATCCACTGCCTTTAGGTGTTAGCTTTGCTCTATTCGTTGGTGTAACAGTATTGTATCGATGTTTCAACTATCAGGTGTTGAATCGATTGACATATGCATCCACACTATCTCACCTACGGAGGTTAAATTCTCCCATAGGACGTGAAGGTGATTCCTATTACCATATTATAACTTTAGCATCCTTCAAAGCTATTTTACTTGCATATTCTTTTTGCTATATTAATACTGATATTTTTTTGTTATCAGGGAAACTAGCAAAGCCTCGTCAGTTGCATAATTCTCACTGGGGCATGATGTGTCCTGCTGAAACACCTGAAGGACAGGTTGTTTCTTTAAATGTGCAAACAGCTAATCAAGAGTTGCCTTATAGTTTATTAGATGACATGCTATATTGTCTTGTGATTGATTATCCATGTTCCTTTTTTTACACTTATTTTCAGCGTTAACATATTTATTCTGGTCATCACAGGCTTGTGGCCTTGTCAAGAATCTAGCATTAATGGTGTACATAACAGTAGGTTCTGCTGCAAATCCAATATTGGAGTTTTTAGACGAGTGGAGTACTGAGAACTTTGAGGCAAGTTCTACTTGTAACAGAAAATATGCAGATATTGTCAATTTCAGGTCTAACATTCTAGGGGCTGTTGTAATACACTAATTCGTTTTAACTTTTCTTATTTGACTTTCTGCAGGAAATCTCTCCGGCTGTTATTCCACAGTCAACAAAAATTTTTGTCAATGGCTGTTGGGTTGGGATTCACAGAAACCCAGAGATGTTGGTTAAAACCTTAAGACAATTGAGGAGACAGGTATTTTAGGTTGTTTGTCCTTTCCCAACAATGTTACTGATCGTTTGGCCATGCATATAAAATGTCATCTGTAGCTGCTGGTGTTTTCAACTATGGTTCTTTTAACATAAATCATGGTTTTGAAATTTTTACTTTGAGGTAGAAAATAATTCATTTTCACTTGTCTGTTTTTTTTTGAGGTCTTTATATGTGGGGTTTTAAAAAAAAGAAGGTAGGACCATAAGTAAATTCTGTTTCTGTTCCCCAAGGTGTTCAAAACACTAGAATTTTATAAATATATAATTAGGTCTATGAGCATCTACATGAGTGTAAGAGTAAAAGGAAAGGGAGGAGGAGTAAGGAAGGAGAGGGCTTTTCTTTGTTATGTATATTTTTATAAAAGAATACTAAATGAGAAAAGACTGCCAACTACCTTTTTGATTTTTCCATGCCCAACATATGCATAGTTAAATCAGTATGTTTGCCATTTTTGAGCAGAAGAATAAAGGAGCTCCAAATTGCTCCCTTTCTCCCCTTTGCCTTTTCTTCTTAGTTTCTTCTGAGTATTTTATAATGATCACATGCAATTTTTTCTTTCAGCATTATGTTTTACTCGATGCTATTGATGCTTTCTCTTATGAAGCTTGATGCCTTTAATATGTGCATTCTCACAGATTGATGTCAACACTGAGGTGGGAGTCATACGGGACATTCCGCTGAAAGAATTGCGCCTTTATACTGACTATGGTCGCTGCAGTCGTCCACTTTTTATTGTTGAAAAGCAAAGGCTTTTGATCAAGAAAAAGGACATTCGAGCACTGCAACAGAGGGTAATATTATTCTGATTAAAAAATATCAAACATTTTTGGTTTCTATTCATTTTGTTAACTATGTTATGCATCTCACTTTACAGGAAACTCCTGATGAAGGTTGGCATGACCTTGTTGCTAAAGGATTCATTGAATACATAGATACTGAGGAAGAAGAAACTACCATGATTTCAATGACAATCAATGTAAGTACCCAGATTGTTTGTAAAGGGTCTTTTTATGACAAGTTCATTTTTTTTTGTCGAAGAGCTAAGACATTAAACCTATTGGACACAAGTATTGATTATATCATGTTAGCTAATGCTAATTGATAATAGTGCACAACCTTTTCCTTGTGAGACAGTAATTTTTTTAAAAACTTGTTCGCCTTTTCGTTCATTGGAGTGCTTAGAGAATTGTTAATTGTTCTGTTTAAACATACACATGATAGTTATATAAATATCTCAATTAAAAGTTGGCATTTACTAGGGTTTCTTCTGGAGTTGTAAATGCTTGTGTGAAGTTTCTATTAACTGATATTGTTGTTGCTTCAGGATCTTGTGAATGCAAGGCAGAATCCCGAGGAGGCTTATTGTGATACTTACACTCATTGTGAGATCCATCCTTCGTTGATATTGGGTGTTTGTGCATCTATCATTCCCTTTCCCGATCACAATCAAGTAAGTTGTCCGTATTGATTGATGTCGTGGTATTTCTATTTGTATGCCAATTGATGGGAACTAGCTCTCACTTCAATGGGAACATGACCAATAGGAGCTCAATTAAACGTATCTTATTTTTAATTTTCTGGTAATTGTTTCAGTCTCCTCGTAATACATATCAATCAGCAATGGGTAAACAAGCCATGGGAATATACGTCACAAATTATCAATTAAGAATGGTTGGTATATTTCAAATATTAGACTTTCTCCAAATCACAGAATTATGTGTAGGTACATATGGCAATTTGTTGGGGTTTGTGTGCAGGATACACTAGCTTATGTTCTGTACTACCCTCAGAAGCCACTCGTTACAACTCGTGCTATGGAACATTTACACTTTAGACAACTCCCAGCTGGCATTGTAAGAATTATTCGTGTCATCTGAAAGAGGCATGCTCTTATCTTTGAGTATTGGTTTCATATTTGTCATCCTTGTGTAGAATGCTATTGTCGCCATTTCCTGTTATTCTGGGTATAATCAAGAAGATTCTGTCATCATGAACCAATCTTCGATAGATCGTGGGTTCTTCAGATCCTTATTCTTCCGTTCCTACAGGTTTGTTATAATTAATCTTGATACATCAAACTTTTGAATGCTTATTACGTAGAACAGTACGTTGCTGACCTTTTTCCTGTCAGAGACGAGGAAAAGAAAATGGGAACTCTTGTTAAGGAGGATTTTGGGCAGCCAAATAGGGATAACACTATGGTTAGTAGTTCACATTTTCCTTGCCATGGTTAAGCATTTGCATCTGAGATGGTATTCTTCTCTTAATTTCAGGGCATGCGTCATGGTTCCTATGAAAAATTGGATGATGATGGTCTTGCACCTCCTGTAAGTATGATATTCCAGTGCATCTGTAAGGGTGCTCATTTACAGTTTATAGTTTAAGTTTTACCCACTTCGTTACCTCCGCTGCCTTCAAATTTGTTTGTATGATTTTATGCCAGGGTACAAGGGTCTCAGGTGAAGATGTTATAATTGGGAAGACAAGCCCTATTGCTCAAGATGATTCACAAGGACAAGCTTCAAGATACACCCGACGAGACCATAGTACTAGTTTACGGCACAGTGAGAGTGGGATGGTGGATCAGGTAATTTGAAGACTTATATGCCCGCGATGGAGTATCTTTTACAATTCATGAGCCTTTGTACCTCAAGCAGTGTAGTTGTGGTAATTTAAGCATGTGTCATCTTGCAGGTTTTGTTAACTACAAATGCTGATGGGTTGAGGTTTGTGAAAGTGAGGGTGCGATCTGTGCGGATACCACAAATCGGAGACAAATTTAGTAGCAGACATGGTCAGAAGGGAACTGTTGGTATGACATACACGCAGGAAGATATGCCATGGACAGTCGAAGGCATTACCCCTGACATTATTGTGAACCCGCATGCTATACCTTCTCGAATGACCATCGGTCAGCTGATTGAATGTATCATGGGTAAAGTTGCTGCTCATATGGGAAAGGAGGGTGATGCTACGCCATTCACTGATGTCACTGTAAGAGAAAATCTATTGACATGCTCCTATATAAATAAGATTTGTCATCTCTTTTGACTAATACACCTATTTTGTTTGTTTGTTTGTTTGTTTGTTTTTAGGTTGACAATATCAGCAAGGCTCTTCACAAGTGTGGTTATCAAATGCGCGGTTTTGAAACCATGTATAATGGTCACACAGGACGAAGGCTACCTGCCATGATATTCCTTGGCCCTACCTATTACCAGAGATTGAAACACATGGTCGATGACAAGATCCATTCCCGAGGGCGTGGACCTGTGCAAATTCTGACAAGGCAGCCTGCGGAAGGACGTTCTCGAGACGGTGGCCTTAGGTTCGGAGAGATGGAGCGAGACTGCATGATTGCCCACGGTGCTGCACACTTCCTCAAGGAACGACTATTTGACCAAAGCGATGCATACAGGGTTCATGTGTGTGAGAAATGTGGGCTCGTAGCCATTGCCAATCTCAAGAAGAGTTCCTTTGAATGCAGAGCGTGTAAGAACAAAACCGACATTGTTCAAGTAAGTTCCCCTGTTCCTCCCTTTTTGTGTATCTGCAATTGTTGGTTCATGTTCTTCCCGTGTTTCTTCTATCGTTGGTGAGATTTTCATTTTGCTCCCTGAGGTTTACATTTTTTCAATATACTTTCCTGAATTTTGAAATCATCAAAACACCCTACGGAGTTTCCAAACTCTTTGTTTCACACTAATTATGACCTCCATTAGTTCACCTAATGGAATAATGATGTCGTGGGTGAAATGAAGAGAGTTGGACAAAAAGGAGGGATTTAGAAAAAAGATGCTAGACTGTGCGACGTTGAAATGAAAAACTTGTCGTTTCGTGAAGATGGAAGATTAACATGCTATTTCTTCAAACAATATAGTCATATTTTTTAAGTGATACATTTTGATCTACTACTGCCAACATACAGGTACACATACCATATGCGTGCAAGCTTCTGTTCCAAGAACTGATGGCCATGGCTATCGCACCAAGGATGCTCACGAAAGAGCAGCAGCTAGCTAAAGATCAAAAGAAGAAATGAGAATCATCAGGTGCTCTGGATGTTAGGTTACAGAACCTCCATACTCGGATAATTCAAGCCGTTATCATGTGATGACAAGCTCTGTGCGTCTCATTGTGAATAACAACAGGGACCCCTGTGACTCTGTTTCTGCTTATCTGCGACGAGAAAATAGTTTTCTTCTCTGGAGTCAGGTTTGTGCGTGTTTGGAGAAAGGCAGTTTTCGACCACGGAACTGGTGGTGTTAACGTAAGTATACATATTATGATGTATCCAAGTTTACTTAATATTGAACCCGGATGATTCATTGTACTCGAACAATGTTAAGACGAAACAATCTTGTAGGCTATTTCTATTAGGAAAATTCTAGCAAGTTTGTAACGTGATGGTTGTATTTTTATTACTATCATAAGACATTTTATATCCTAATCTGAATAATTTATTTAAATTCAACCATTTCTATAAATAGATTTTCTTGTTTGAAATTAACAGGAGTTTAATATTTAATCTAGTCGACCTCCGGTAGCAATAGGAGGATTAGGTTGACCGAGGTTAGATCCAGATTGATTACGGTACAGTTCTAAAAAAATGATAAATTAAGTTAGCAATTAATACTCATAAAAACTAAGAAGTAGATGATATGGACACGTTCAGCTTTTTAAAAAAATTTAAAATTAAAGATGTAAAATATGAAAACCAATATTTTATCAACATAATAAAAATAATTTAATTAGTTTAAATAATATTGATGATAGCAGTTCCACGGAATGGAAAAACGAGATTTATAAAACGCCATATAAAAAATAATTATAACAAACAATTTGAAAATTAAACGTACCATTTAATGCTTCGATTAATGCATAAAAGAGATATCGGTGGCTAAATCAAAAAAATGCAAGAGCACAATCAAAGCAAATTATAAAAACGAATAAAAAAAATGCAGCAGGATATAATTTCTACACTGATCGTGAGCAAAAGAATGCGTTTAGCACTCTCCGTTTTGTTTAATGAAAGGCCCTCGCTTTGATAGTCATCAGTCAAATCTTAACCGTTGATTGTTAATCTATCAAACAGCTAAAATTCCATCTGCCCAATCAGGCAGACTATAAAAGGACAACCACGACCAAGCACATGATTGACGATAAGTTTGGGGGTCTTAAACTCAGTCTTCATTACAGTTGATACGCAATTATAATTGCTAAAACTATATCTCGCCATCTCGACATAGCAGCTGATGAGCATCCATGTCCATGGCAGCACGATGCGAAAAACAGACCCATACTAAAGGAAATTGACACGAAAAGAAATAAGCTGACAGAAGAATTCCATGGCTTGTTTCTTTACTATGCTCGCAGTCCCTAAGAGCTGAGGCACCAAAATCACATTGTCAGCGATGAGTCGAAAGATCAGATGCTGATCGTAACATACCCCGTGAAAATAAAACACAAGCTAAAATTATAGCTCCAGGATCAGCATTAAATGGTGCATAAAGAAATAATGATTCCAATTTTGTACCATCATCAGTAATTGTATCAAAAACTGTGTACAATAAAATTTAATAAAGCAAATAGAAAAACAGCCTTTGAGTTAGAAGAAGCAGCTGCTTTGGAAGGCATCTGACGATCTACTTCCATAACTATGAAGAAAAAGCGAGGGAAAAAGGACAGGTCATGGTTTTTAAATTTCATTCTGTGTCCATCGGCAAGATTGAGATTCTTAGAATCTGCTTGCTGACCAGGATGTGGGAAGTTCTAAATACCCATGGAATGTGAGCAGATGAATCCTTCATTGAAAGTGTTTTTTCACGAGGGCAAAAATTCTAGTTCTAATTTAGTGTCCCAACCAAGCTGCAATCTTCCACAACCTGAAACCCTTGTACTGAGACAGTTTCCTTCCATCAGCCGAGTGGTTGTGATTTGAGGCTATACAAAGTGAGGTCATGGAAACTGTTTTGTGCTAGTTTGTCAACACAGCCGCAAGGGCAAAATTTCCTTTTGTCCTAAGATAAAGCTTCTTGTGAGTTCCAATACCATTTGTCAACACAACCAAACTAACTAACATAACTAACACAAAACAGTTTTGATTAGGCCAATGATCAAAATTCGACAGGAAAATTTTAAAAGTTTCAATGTAATGACAAACTCTTATCACAATTCTAAAAAGCTCCTGCTTAAGCTGAATAATGGGGCGTCTAAGTAGATTTTAAAGGGAACCACACATATGATCAAGTACACATCTAAGTAGTTTTCCTTCATAGCACGTGGTGCATAAGCCATTTTTGGCATAGCCCAGGTTTCTTGCACAAACTGGGTCATTGCAACAAATACTCTCTCGCTCACACTCTCGAACATTTATGTAATTTGGCAAAGGGTTCGATCCTTCCATCTACTGTTCAGAAACAAATGAATCATGCCACGAGAGTATATCCATCACAACACAGGCAAAATCTTCAAATTTCCCTGCTAATGTCTCACACCATGCTTACTTACGGAAAAACCCCAAGCAACCTAACAAACAGATTCCACTGGGCAATTGTATGCTCACAATCATGCAATGAGATTGCATCCATTCCTACTCTAAATGAAAGGTATTCAAATTACTGACTAAAATGTAATCTTAACACAATTACTCACTTCAACAAACCATAACAACAAAATCAACAGATTTTCAAGAGAGTATATGTTCAATGATCATAAGATATGGAGTGCAAACATCGCCTGTTAAATGAAGATAATCCAAAATTTCACCACTGTTGAGTCTCACAACATGCTTACTAGCTTCCTGATAACTGTAAGCAGTCAAACAATTAGATCTTCCGTGCAGCAACTACATGTTAGTAATAGCGAGAGCATGCATCAATACTCAAGCAGAATGTATTCAAATTTCAACATTGTAAAAAATTAGACCATGATTTCTAACATCCAACAAACCTAACAACCAAGCAAACATCAGCAATTGTATAGTAACAATCACGAATTCGGAGTAATTAACCACTGGAAGTAGGAAAGGTAATCTCATAAAAATGCTTACTTCTGCAAAATCTAACAAGTACAACCAAACAAAAGTTCCCTGTCTAGCAATTTCATGCTCACAATCATTCAACAAGATGACTTGAAAACAGCTAAAGCAAAAATAGAAACCCTAGCATGCGAACAAAGTGGTTCCCCAATCGAGAAATAGAAAGGCGGAAAATACCAGATGCGAAAGAGGGAGAGGGGCGGAATGCGGTCAGGCGAGATCCTGATCGTCGAAATCGTCCTCGAAGGAGTTGAAGAAGTCGACGTCGACGGGGGGCTGCTGGCGATCGAAGTCGGCTAGGATGTCGACGGGGTCGGAGTCATCAATTTCCATGCCGATGGACACGCCCACAGCCTCCTCGATCTCCTCATCCTGCTGCTGGTTGTACAAGTACGACGACGCCGGCGGCTGCTTCATCGCTGCTGCTTCTTCTTCCTTCACCGACACTCGGCTCGACCGGTCGTCGATTTCAGGTCTACCGAGGCCTTATATAGCACAAGGCAATCCACTGGAGTCTGAAGTCTGAACCACCACGCACCGAAGTAACCCAATTACCCAAATCACCGCCCTACTATTTTCAAAATTAATAAATCGACCTCCTTTTTGCCACAAGTTAACGGAATCAAACCCTACTTTTTCACAATTAATAAATCATCCTTATTTTTTCTACAATTTAACCGCTTATTTGGAAAGCCATGAAATTGAATTCCTTAAGAATTAGAATTCAATTCTATGATTTGATATAAATTTTTAATAAGAAATTAGTTGATAATTGGAATTCAATTTCTTTCTAACCCCTCAAACCAATTCACACCTAAAGAGGTCTGAATTGTGAACAGAATTGGAATTCAATTCCTCAAATAGTTAAAATGATCATTTTGCATTTCTCTTTCTCTTCTCTTCTCACGTTGCGTCTTTCTCGCGCACACACTTCTC
>JBAMIB010105989.1:0-14241 GCA_037177415.1 Kaempferia rotunda
GATTACAAGAGTGATTATATTCTTTTGTTTGATGCCCATTATTTTTTTATAAGGAATGCAATTCGTATTATTATAAAATGACAAAAATATCCTGCGACCTCTACCGATTGACAGTGGCGACGACCACCGACCGGCAGCGATGGCAGCGATGGGGACGGCGACAGGCCGGGGCCGACCAGCCAGTGGCAGCGGCGACCTGCCGGCTGGGGCGGCAACGTTTGGCCGGTGGTGACGACCGACTGGCGGTGACGGGGGGGGGGCTGCGACGATAGAGGTAGTGTCGACGAATTTATTAAGGGTGTGCTTTAATGAAATAAATTAGGGGGCTGCGACGATAGAGGTAGTGTTGACGAATTTATTAAGGGTGTGCTTTAATAAAATAAATTAGGGGTGTTTTGTCATATTAAATATTACGTTACATTATAGGATTAAATTGATATCAAATAAACTAATCAACTTTATAATATAATCTGGATATCTACCAAACGTACCCTTAATGAATTCAACATGTTCATTAACTTCGCATGCCACGTTAGATTAATACGGCGTTTCGTATATATTTTAACACTAATGATGTGTTATAACAACGCCTAATTAGAACATCAAGTCTTTAAAAGTTGTTTGCATAATCTAGAACGGAACTTATTTATCAACAACCTATTTATTTAAAATCTAATATTTAAAATAACACGATATTTTTATTAAAAATAATTATAGACGTACTTTTGATAAAAGATAATTAGAAAAATACTTAAAAAAATAAATTTACATATTTTTAAATAATATAAAAAATCTAGTATATATCAAAGGTACCATTTTAGTAAATAGTAAATATAAGAATCGAGTGCTAGTTTTGACATCACCTGAATTAATGTAAAGTTTAATATCCAGTGTCAATTAAAAAAAACATTCATCTCATTTATCACATACCCTATTAGACTGTTACGGTGGCCGATATCTCGGTTTTTATTTTTACGTAGCCGCCTTGCAATAAAACGGAACGGGTATTCGTTTGGGGTTTGGTGGGTGAAGAACTTGGAGTTGGTAGGTGCGTTCGGTGGAGGAAGACGAGCAAAGAATCCTTTTTTCTATTAATACGCACCAACAATTGCCCTGCGGTGATTACTCAAGCGCAGCGTTGTGTAATCTTGGAGCAAGCCATCGATGGAGTCTTCTCTCTTTGTCCGCCGTCCTTCATTTTCCTCCCCATCTTTCATTCCGCTCCGGTCTCACCAAAACTTGGATTCGACGCCAAAGATCTTGCCTTTCTCCAAGTAAGTTATTGTTTTTATCAAAAAGGTTTTTTTTTTTTTAAAGAGAATTCGAGTTGGATTTGATGGTGGAACCATTCGGCAGGGCTTGGAGCAGGAAAGGACTCCATCTTTCGACCGAACTGAGGGCGATGTTGGAGCCATCTGCTGATCTAATGACGCCTGTCGATGCCTCAGTCAATCCCAGGGTGAGCTCGCTCAAGCCTTCAAAGACCATGGCCATCACCGATCATGCTACTGCCCTTGTTCAGGCTGGTGTGCCCGTCATCAGGTTGGCTGCTGGTGAGCCTGATTTTGATACCCCTGTTGCTATCGCTGAGGTGAATCTCTCCGTCTCGTTAGTTCTCTTGGCTTAATTTGATAAAGTTCTGATATTTCGTATGATTTCATAAGTTGAACTCTTTGTGTTTGAATAACGTTTGTGAAGGCTGGAATCAATGCGATTCGAGAAGGGCATACGAGGTATACTCCAAATGCTGGGACATTGGAACTTAGGAAGGCGATTTGTCATAAGCTTGAAGGTCAGTGAGTTGGAATTCAAATAGATGCGTTTGTTCTGTTTGAATGCTAAATTCTCAATGCTTTCTGTTTACAACGGCAGAGGAGAATGGTTTGTCTTATTCACCTGATCAAATCTTGGTTAGCAATGGGGCCAAACAGTCTATTATGCAAGCAGTGCTCGCAGTTTGTTCACCAGGCGATGAGGTACAACTTATCAATTTTGCCTATTACAGTTTTCTTTTGTCATTTATTGACTATATTTGGTATATACATGGATTTTCCTTTAAATCTATACTCTTTCCTTTACTTGGATTATACAGAATAATATACTTGAATAAAATTGTACTTGTTATATGATTGTATGTGAGCTATTGTTTGACCTCAAATCATGATCATTTGTTTACATTCATCAAAATATTATTGCACTTACATGTGGATTAACCACTTCCATGTTTTAAAAAATAAAAATAAAAAATCTGAACTTGGCACTTTAACCTTGTAGGTTCCATTTATAGAACATTCATCTACGAGTATTGATGGCTAGAAACAGATTGGATGTAGCCAATCTTCATAGTTGAAGCAATATGGCTGGTTGTTTTAGAGTATTGACTGAATTTCTCTATACACAGCACTTGGCATCTCCAATGAAATTAAACAAATTTTCTTATTCTGTTTGATTTCCAGCACTGTGTTATGCCCTCAATCTTCAGATGGTTTGAACTTCTTGTGTCTAACATCAAAGGATGGATTTGGTTTTGTTTTGGGTTCTTGTGATTACTTATCCCCTTTAAATGGGTTCAGGTGCCCATTTATCCAACACCAATTGGAAATTGCTGCTATGCCTAGTATCTCACGTGGAATTGCACTGATTTCCTTTTGTAGGTTTTGATCCCAGCACCATATTGGGTGAGCTATCCTGAGATGGCTAGGTTGGCTGACGCAGATCCAGTAATTCTTCCAACTAACATATCAGATAACTTTCTTCTGAATCCTGACTTGCTTGCTTCAAAAATCAATGAGAACTCAAGGCTGCTTATACTTTGTTCACCATCAAATCCTACTGGTTCCGTTTACCCAAGGAAATTGCTCGAGGAGATAGCTGATATAGTCAGGAAACATCCAAGGCTTCTGGTTAGCTTGCTGGACACAAAGTTTACTTGTCAGTATATAGTACATGCTTCTAAATCGAGGATACTGATGACATTTGATATTTATGTGTCTTTCAGGTGTTATCAGATGAGATATACGAACACATAATATATCCACCAGCCAAACATACAAGTTTTGCTTCATTACCTGGAATGTGGGAAAGAACTCTAACCGTAAATGGTTTTTCTAAGGTAATCAGTTTGTTTTATTCACCCTTATGTTTTTTCAAGATTTTAGCAACTCAAAGTGCTATGCTGGCAAATATATGCAAGTAAAGTTGGAACCAATCTTGAATAAAATTCTTTTTATTGTATCTATTAGTCACACTGATCTGATCTTAACTGTAAAGAAATTTAGAGGTTCATAAATTTAAGTCATTCACCAGGCTTTTATATTTCTGTTACAGCCGGATTTGAACAATTTGCATTCATTGTATTCTGAACATCATTTTAAAGACATTAATACTTGCAAGCAATGAAAAAGTAATTATGGTTTGATGGTTGCTAAATTTTAGGCCTTCGCAATGACTGGTTGGCGACTTGGGTACCTTGCCTGTCCTAAACACTTTTTAGCAGCTTGTGGAAAGATTCAAAGCCAGGTAATTCTTCATTTTCTTGATAGGTCTAAGACTTCCGAATAGAATACTTTTTTTTATAGTTAGCATTAGATCGCCTGTTGTTGTTACACAGCATTTTTTCCCTCCATATGTAGGTAATACCGTAATAGAGAATTAAAAAAAAACTTGTCTTCCTAGCTTATGCAATATGTGATATATTATTATGCTTACCTGCATAGCTGTAAATTGTCAACATATCTGCAGTTACCACCAACCTAGAAGGAGATATGTCTATGATTTCGAGTAAATGAGATTTTGTTGGATTCCAGAATGAAATAGATATCACATACCGTAATGTGTTATGAAAGATACTATCCTCTTGGTTATCCTCTTGACTAGGACATCATTTCAATAGATTGGCTTATCTTTTAAAGAGAGCAGATGCTAAACATCGATAGAATATAATTGTTGTGTCTAGTCTTTTTATGATAAAAAATTTGGAATTATTTAAATAACAATAAAAGATGAATTATTAATTCTATGTTATATAAAAACACCAACATCAAGATCAACAAGCATTGGACTAGATTCCATCGTTATCATCTTTGATGAAACATAGACAAAAGCTCCCAATGAAGTCTAGCATGAAGATTATGCTTCACTTCAATAATAGGTCATCCTCTATAATTTCAAATCACGGATACGTTGGTTTATACATAACTAGTTGTTTAATCGTCTAGCACTCTTGCATGATATTCACATCTGAAAGGTCAATATGGTTTGATATTGCTGCATTCTTGGAAGCTATTCTTTGGTCTAGGATTTTAGTAGAAAATGGAGGACTGTTTTCCCTGTTAAGTTTCTCTTTTCGACTTAGCTCGAGTAGCTAATAGTTTCCATAGTTTTCTTCGGCAGTCATGTTTGATTAAACCTAAAATTTCAGGCATATGTGACTGTTATTATCTCTTTTTTTTTTCTTATCATGTACCTGTTGCAGTCTACCTCTGGTGCTAGCAGCATATCCCAGAAAGCTGGCCTTGCAGCTCTAGGTTTGGGATACGCCGGTGGTGAGGCTGTTTCCGTGATGGTGAAAGCATTCCAAGAAAGACGCAATTTCTTAGTTAAAAGCTTTGGGGAATTGGAGGGTGTTAAAATATCAGAGCCCCAGGTGGTTTTTTCTTCCTTTGTTAAATCTGTTTCTCACATTTTTATTGATCTACATTGTCTGAATATGACAAACATTCTCCTACCACAGGGTGCTTTCTACCTGTTCATTGATTTCAGCTCCTATTATGGATCCAAGGTTGAAGGTTTTGGAAATATCAATGACTCTGAATCCCTTTGCCGGTTTCTTTTGGACAAGGCCCAGGTTATTATCACCATTGTATTCATTGTCAATGTCATTGTCGTCGTCTTCACTATCCTCACATCTAACATGGTTCCCATTGCACCGACAGGTTGCACTTGTTCCGGGCGATGCATTTGGAGACGATAAATGCATTCGGATTTCTTATGCTGCATCCCTGTCGACCTTGCAAGAAGCAATGAAGAAAATAAAGGAAGCCATGGTTCTACTTAAACCACCTATTGCTGTCTAACTTATGGCTTGTAGAGGTGAAGTAGTTGATTTATTGGCAAGAATGAAAAACATTGTGATTCTTCCAAGAGAACTAAATTCTCAAGTATTTAAATATCAATAATGTTTAGATTAATAAATTTGAATCTAAAGTGGTGTACTGATTGCTCTGGCATATACTTCATTAATTGGATTATTTTGTGTCCCACAAATTAGTATAGTTAGTATCTATATGAGTGTTTACTCTGATAGATCTTGAAATCAATTGTTATCTTATTTTTTGTGGTGGAATCAGTGATACTGGACTGTTTAAGGTGAGCGATATTATTTTTTACTCTAATAAACTGAATTATTTTATGTGGTACATAGATGGTGTACCATATTTTTTTTAGTTTCAGTTTTGACATATTAATAAATGAATTTTGAGGAATTTTAGATATTGGATTATAAATATTTAGTGATATCATATGTAATTTTGTCATTTTGATGAGATAATATATTCTTTAACGATTAAATATGGTATATATTCATATTTCAGCATTTATAAAATTTTATTTAATTTGATAATATAATAACAATGAAATGTTCCACGGGCCCACGTTTCGGAGGCCCAGCCCAAGCAAATATATATATTTTGGTGGTCGGGAAAGGAATCGATCGGCGTTGGCTTCTAATCATTCGGCGGCGCGGCGAGAGCTTCGGATTGCGGAGAGGAACGATGGGGAAGACGCCAGTGCGAATGAAGGCGGTGATCTATGGCTTGTCACCATTCCAGCAGAAGGTGATGCCTGGACTTTGGAAGGATCTCCCGGGCAAGATCCACCACAAGGTGTCTGAGAACTGGATCAGCGCCACCCTGCTCCTCGGCCCTCTTGTCGGAACATACAGGCACGTCTTTCTCCCTTTGCTCAGTCGGTTTGGTTCAAGAAAGAGGCAAATTCCTTGTTTTCGTTAGAAATTTTTAATTTGATTGAATACCTACAATCGTCTTAGGGTTTAGAGCTTGCTTAGAACCAATTGCTATCGGAAGAAGTTCCAATTACGTATTGAAAAAGAATCTCTAACTTTTAGCAGCTAGGGTTTCAATTCTTATATATTTGGATCTAAAGTGAGAAAGTGATGATTGAAATTTCATTCCCAAAAATCATAGATTATGGATATACTTGTAAAAAATTCTTTATTATCGTGAATTCCTTAGAATTCTCATATCCGAATCTGACTGATTTCGAGTGTATTCACTTTGAGATGGTAAAATTATAATTCCCAATTCCTGTTCATCAAACATGGGAATCTTGCGATACTAGAGAAAAGTTCTAGTTTCCCAAAACTTGTTTCCAACAAAACAGGTGGCTTTCTTTACTGTATTTATATGGCAGATCGGATGCTTTTTCATGTTGCAGCACCTGATCCACCTTCAATATTTTATGTTATGGCGATTATCAGATTTAGTGAAAATCCCCAAAGTTTGATTCAATTTGAACATGTTCATCTGTTCGATTATCTGGTATTTTACTTTCACAATTATGCCCCTTTTGTGGGGTTTTATTATTGTGTACAGGAGTGACATACAGATAAGATGAAGATAATGTTAGTCTCCTAATTTTCCTACCTTATTCCTGCCCTCTTGTTTATATTGTTTTCTTTGTATGTGAAAGAAATGATGGGGAGGGGGGAGGAAGATGGAGATGAAAGACTTGTGTCGAAGACACCTTGTAGCACAGGGCGATTAGGATGTGTTATATCATGTGTCTCATAGTCTATGTACCAACTGATTCAGTTTATTACAGTACGTAATTTGTAGTATCCAAATTCTTATGTGGATATCTTGTCGTTTGATGCAGTTATGTTCAGTACTACAAGGAGAAAGAGAAGCTCGAACATAGGTACTGAGGAGGACGATGAGTTTAAAGAATTGTCCAAGAGGATTCTTGTTATCGTCGAGCATTTTGGCGCTGATTCGCGTGAAAATGTTAAAAAAATTCTATTAGAGATGTTTGCTTCTCTGGGAAAATTAGTTATGCTAATGATTCTGTAATGGACACCCCCTTTTGGTCAAATTGAACCGATTACTTTAATAAAAATCTTGCAACAGTTGGCTAATCATCCTTAGGTTTGTTGTTTTGTTTTTATCCACAGTTACGTGCACGAAAGCTTCAATAATTTTCTTAAGCTACTGAATGTGATTGCTACACAACCATATGAAAGTGACCTTCATTCTTTGATCTCCTAGTTATTAGGATATAACTCACATTAAACCTTCTTCACAATTTTAAAATGAATCTCTACATAAATAAATATCAAATTATTATTTTTATTAATTTAATACCATCTAGTATATATTTTAGTAGCATTCTATAATAAAATTTGGTAATAATATATAATAATTTAATAGTACTTATAATATAATTTGGATAAATAAATACACCCTACAATTTTATGTAAATGGATGTAAGTTAATTTTATAAATATTTAATAAATTAATTTAGAGTGAAATATAATTTTATGAGGATTGAAAATTATCTAAACGTTTAGAATGTTTTTATCATATTTTAACGTGAAATTAATTGATATAGTCTATCTAAATTAATTATTATTGGGGATTATTACAAAATTTAATATTTTAAAATTAAAATAATTACATAGAAATTTTAATTAAAATGTAAATCATTCAAGTAAGAATTATCCCTTTAGTTAAAGAATTAAATTTTGACTCGTTTTAAATTCTATAGGTATAAATAAAGGCATCATATCTAATAAAATCCCATAGCTTTTCTTCTCTTCCTTCTGCTTAACGGTCAGGATTAGATCAGTTCCCCATCGGACGGCTGCACAAAGCGTGCTTCTCTTCGCTCTAGTTTTTCCGTGTTGCTATATTCTTCTTCTTCTTCTCAGCTAACTCGTCTCTTCCATAACAACCAACTCATCAGACGTCATACTCTTTTTCTCTCTCAATAAACTTAAGGCAAGTAATATTCCCATATTTAATGGCCATATAAATCCTTCTTTTTATTTGGTAATTAATATATTATATATAGTCCAAGTCCTTCTATATATATATATATATATATGCACTCACACCATCTTTGCTTACTTTCTGTTCAAATGAAAACATAATTTTGCAGTTGATCAGAAATGGAGGCCGATCTGAAGAAGAAGGTGGTGTTCTTCTTCCTGTCGTCGACTTGGGTGATAGCTTCTGCAGCAGGAGGAGGAAATGATAGCGTAAGCTACAACGGAAGGGGTTTGATCATCAATGGAACTCGTAGGTTACTCTTCTCTGGTTCCATCCATTACCCACGAAGCACTCCTCAGGTAATTGGTTAAAGCTTTATTTCCTGAATATTAATTAGTTTTTGAATTGGTCTTTAAAAGGCTGTTAATTAATTATTAATTGGAGATTAATGTTAGTTGAACTGTAATGTAATTGTTTATTGAGATATATTAGATTAATTAATTAGTTAGCGTGCATGCTTCGTTGCATATGAAAGAGAGATTTATGGATTGTATATTTTGTGTTTTTAATTAGTTGATTCGATCGTTGTCTCTCTTTCAGTGATTGGAATAATTCAACTTATCAGACGAGTATTTTAATTTACTCGTTTAATCAAATAAACTAAATGGATAATTATAGGTTGACAATGAATTTTTTTAAGTTTTTTTTTATTTGATAAGGAACTCTTTGAATAGAATAGTTACTATATATATATATATATCTTAATTGAAGCTTTGTTTATCTTTTTTTCCCTTTCTCTTCACTTCTTCTCAATAAAAAAAAATCCTGAAAATCTCATTTTTTTTATATTATGAATTTACAAGTTGAAGTGATTAAACTAAAAAAAATAAAAAATATTAGTTTAAAAGATACTGCAAAATCAAATTATTAGTGAAAAGTCGAAATTGTTTTCTGCATATTATACTACTATTAAGGGAAAATTCACTGTTAGAATATAATATTTTACTGAAAAATAATTAAACATATACGGATTTATCACCTAACACATCCTAAATCAGTCGAAACAGATAAATAAATGCAATTCTAATTACATGCATGAATGATCCAAATTTCTTATTCCTTATTTCTAATTTAATAACTGTTCTTTTTTGCTTGTACATTTCTCTTTCTAAATTATTGCATCAATATATGGTTTTCTTTCTCTTTTTGAAATGAGTAAAGTGAGAATATAATTTGCATTCATACGTGAAAAGAACAAGAACACCAATTATGGATAAAATTGTCGATTAGTTCACTCAAGAGGAGAAGAGATGGAGCGAAAACGAGAGGAAAGCAGAGGCGCATAAAGCTTCAAATTGTCATAGACTAGTATTTGTAGATGCTCTATTTTTTTAAGCACTTAACCTTTATGACATTGTTAATTTCCCTTCATTTTTCTTAATATAGGAGCTTAATATAGTTCATGTCTTTATGTTTTGGTTTAAGTTTGAAAAAATATTCTTAAGTATGAGTAAATTCTTCGTAGATGTGGCCGTCCCTAATTGCGAAAGCCAAGCAAGGAGGGCTCGATGTGATACAAACTTACGTATTTTGGAACGTCCATGAACCTATACAAGGACAAGCAAGTCTTATTAATTTTATCCATTGAATTTATTGGACTAAGTAGGAATATTAACTAAATTCAATTTATTTATGAATTTTTTAGTATAATTTTAGTGGGCGATTTGACCTTGTAAGATTCATCAAAGAAGTTCATTCTCAAGGCCTCTATGTGAGCCTTCGAATTGGACCTTTCATACAAGCTGAATGGAAATATGGGTATGAATGTTTTATTCTTTGTCTCTCTCTTTTTTTTTTCATCTAATAATCTCATTTCCTCAATATTTAAGTTGAATGCTGAATTTCTCAATAACAAAAAAAAAAAAAAAAAAAAAATCAAAGCTATTTGTTTTCAATTTAACTGTGCAGAGGGTTGCCATTTTGGCTGCATGATGTTCCTGACATTGTATATAGGTGCAACAATGATCCTTTCAAGGTAGGTGCTCAAGGCAAATTAAATACACCTTTTTCTTCCATAATAATTTTATAAAATGTGAAAATCTTTTGAAGAACATAATGTTCTAAGTTTGTTTCTGCAAATGCAGTTCTACATGCAAAAATTTGTGACAGAGATTGTGAATCTTCTAAAATCTGAGAGGTTGTTTGCCTCTCAGGGTGGCCCTATCATAATTTCTCAGGTAATGTGCTTACTCAATGAATCATGAGCACACTTTCTATGACTCTGTCGTGTTGTTGGTGGTGTTGCAGATTGAAAATGAATACAAAATTGTTGAGGCTGCATTCCACGAAAAGGGACCTCCATATGTCGCTTGGGCCGCATCAATGGCGGTCGGCCTCAATACCGGCGTTCCCTGGATGATGTGCAAGCAAGATGATGCTCCTGATCCAGTGGTCAGTCCTCTTGTCACTGTAAAGCAAGATGAATCTGTTTTCGGTATGGTTTTACATCTTGTTTCGATAGATCAATGCTTGCAATGGATTGAATTGTGGATCGACTTTTACGGGGCCTAATTCCCCTCGAAAACCAGCACTATGGACCGAAAACTGGACCTTCTTGTAAGTGCACTAGTTCTTCATACATCATATTCAGAATCATTTCTATACATGAGTCATACGATACATAGGTATCAAGTTTATGGAAAGGATCCAAGGCCAAGATCTGCTGAGGATATCGCCTTTTCGGTGGCACTCTTTATCGCGAAAAAGAATGGAAGCTTTGTGAACTACTACATGGTAGCTTTCTTCTTATTCTCTAAGTTATATGGTAAGTGCTATCAGTTACATGCCTCCTAAATGTGAATTCAGTATCACGGAGGAACAAACTTTGGGAAATCAGCCTCATCGTTCGTTACAACGAGCTATTACGATCAAGCTCCTCTCGACGAATACGGTACTACTTCAAATTTCTTGAAAATGAAACATGATCATCCATGCTCATGCATTGCATCTAGGCTTGATATGGATGCCCACTTGGGGGCACCTTAGGGAACTTCATGCTGTGATCAAGCAGTCTCAAGAGGCATTACTTTGGGGAATGTATACGAATTCTTCGCTTGGCCAGCAACAAGAGGTGAGACTTCTACAAGAACAACACAATGAAAGTTTTCTTTGTTTGATCGAGTTGAATGCCTAAAACTTTTTCACAGGCGCATGTCTTCGAAACCGATTCAGGACAGTGTGTTGCTTTCCTTGTAAATTATGATAAACGCAATGCGGCCGCTTTGCATTTCCGTGAGACTATCTATCGCATACCCGCCCGATCGATCAATGTGTTACCAAACTGCAAGGATGTTGCCTTTAGTACTGGACAGGTGATCCATGTCTCATACACTAATGTTTACTATGAACTCAGTTCTACTAAAGATGGTTTACTTGCTAGGTGAGTGCCCAATTCGGTGAGCGGTCTGCGACACCGGTTCAGTATCTCGACCAAGATCAGCAATGGCAAGCATTTGCAGACCAAGTGTGTGACCGAAACAAGGCTTCATTTGCCGCAAAAGGTCTCCTAGAACAAATGGAAACGACAAAAGATGTGACAGATTATCTTTGGTACACCATAAGGTAGGTAGTAGTACTCTATTACTCAATCATTTCTATAACCTTTCTTCTTCTTCTTCTGAATGAGTTGAATCTTTATCTGAATTGCAGCTATAACCCCTCGAACTACGACGATCAGCAAACACTTGGTGTGGATTCTCGGGCACATGTCTTACATGTCTTTGTAAATGGCAAATTAGTAGGTAATTTTTGTTACTTGTTCATCATTTTTTTTAAAAAAAATTCTATGAAACAAAGAACTATGCCTTCACATATGAACAGGCACAGTTCATGGGAGTCCTGATGGAGCACTACCGGTTTTCGAGAAGGACATCGAGTTTAAGGAAGGACAGAACGATATCGCTTTGCTTATTGTTATGGTTGGACTTCCTGTAAGAACAACACACTTGCTACTAGTTAGCCGAATGTCCATGATGCTGTGAACTGATATGATCTGTGCTTTGAAATATCGATCGGTTTGAAGGACTCAGGAGCATATCTTGAGAAGAGGGTGGCGGGACTTCGACGTGTGAGAATTCGAGGATCAGAAGGTTCTTCGATAGATTTAACAACTTGGCTTTGGCACTATAAGGTCGGTTTACGGGGCGAGGATATGTTCATCTTCTCTGAACGAGGTTCGAAAAAAGCTAGATGGAAGTCTTTATCAGGCTATACAAATAAACCTTTGATATGGTACAAGGTAACAGTATGTTCTTAGTATATGAACTTATGAGTTCAAGTTGTGTTTGGTTGCTCGATAAATGGTTTACCGATCAATGTTAACACACCTAATGTTTCGCAGACGATGTTTGATGCTCCGAAAGGCGATGATCCGGTGGCGCTCAATCTCGGTAATATGGGTAAGGGAGAGGTTTGGATTAATGGAGAAAGCATTGGAAGATATTGGGTGTCTTTCAAAGCTCCAAGCGGAAGACCAACACAATCTTTGTAAGAACAACAACACTTACTATTTAAATTTCTATCACATTCTTAATTTTGAATCGGCTAGAATTTTTCAGGTATCATATTCCTCGATCATTTCTAAAATCATCAAATAACCTCCTTGTCCTCTTCGAGGAACTTGGTGGTGATCCTCGAACAATTACAATTGAAACCATCTCCATTTCTAGTGTTTGTGGCCGCGTATCGGAATCCTATTATCCATCAGTGCTTTCGAAGAGCAAGGACCCATATGTTCAACTTCAATGTCAACAAGGGAGACGAATTTCATCGATAGATTTTGCGAGTTATGGGACTCCCTTGGGAGATTGTGTAAGAGGAAATTATGCCATAGGTAGTTGCCATTCTCCCAAATCTAAAGCTATCGTCGAAAAGGTAGGTTACTCGCAACCATGTTACATTATTCTCTTGAATTTATCGATGTTTTGTCAACGATCGATACTCTCTTGTTTTAACAGGCGTGTCTCGGTAGAGAAGAATGTGCAATTTTCGTAACTAATAGCATGTTTGGAGGTGATCCTTGTGTTGGGACTTTGAAATCTCTCCTTGTCGTTGTAAAGTGCCACTTGATCTAAAGGTAGCTTCTTGTCGAAACAAGTACTGATTGAATCGTTCAAAGTTAACGAATGTGGCGATCTATAGTGATTACATTAGAGAGGGAAATATATTTGAATAAGATGCTTTTACAATGAATTGCTATGTTCAATGTTTTTAGCATTGTTTGAATTTAGTCAGTACACCTATTTCATTAATGTTAACCATTTATGAAAGAATACAATATAAAAGATAGATTGGGTATAAATTTAAATGAATATTTACCTTAAAAAATGGCCTAGAAAACTTCTGTTCTGGCTTTTCAAGAAGTTGCTGGGAAAGAGTGCAAGGAACGAACAGTTTGCGCGGTTCTTTACGGTATCCTGCCGGTCCAGCCGTTGAAGTTTGACTTTTCTTTAATTGACTCCAGCGACTGAAAGTCAATCGGGATTCTAGATCGGACAGATTTGACCGAGTCAACGGGTGAATCTTAAAAGATCATGTGGCAATTGATAGAGATGTTGAATTATAAAACTTACATATCTGTTCCATAAATATTAAAAATGTCAACGGGAAGATCAGAGGGAGGAGAGAAACAAGAACATGCTTGACCGACAGAGAAACATTATAGCCTTAAGATTCTAACTTGGCTACCGATAAAGACACGAAAGAATTGCCAACAAACAGATTTGTTTGACTTTCCTCCCAAAATTTAAGATGATATTATTTGAAAACTTTGGGGACGCAAATTTCCTTAATTTTATTCTGAAGAAATTTCTGTTCTTGCCGAGCACAATTGAGCTACCTGAGCATCTCTCTGGTGTCCAGGGAACTCTGCCCGATCGAGGCAGGGGAAGCTGCAAAAGTGCTGCCGTCACCGTAAACGGAGGCGAGAGCGATGGCCGGAGGCCGGTCCGGAACCTCCGGCACCTCCACGTCCCCCTCCAGCATCTTCAGCGCCTCCAGTATCGTCGGCCGGACCGCCACCATCACGTGCGCGCACAGGACGCCGACCAGCACGAACCTCTCCATCACCCGCTTCGGAAATTGTGGTGGTCGGCCGTCGTCGTCCTCGTTCCTAGCCAACGCCTCGTCGAAAACCTCCTCTGTTCTTCCCTCTTTGATCAAGGCCCACGCCCAATCT
>JBAMIB010106197.1:0-14235 GCA_037177415.1 Kaempferia rotunda
AAAAAAGAATCTAACTCTAGGTGAGAAAATCTTACCTAAAAGAGCTTCAAAGCTGACAAAATTTGTTGTTTTTGCTTGCAAGTTCTCTTATTTCTTGCTTTGGCATTTCAGAGAATAAGAGGAAGAATATAAGTATTTTTGTGTGAGCATTATATGCTAAAGAAACCACTTACAAAATCTCTAAAGCATGTCTTAACTACCTATCTAGGAACTTATGTAGTTATGTGAAACAATATACAAAGTATGACAGTTGGATAACTCATCATTCAATTATAGGTTAATTTGTGTGATTCACTCGTATGTTTGTGGCTCATTTCTAAATAAAAGTGAAAATGTATCGTCCAAAGACAGACCCTAAAGAATTATGATAAAAAATTTTACATGGCAAACACGGCCTAAAGGTTAAATTCTATCAAAGCAATTAATTTTTACCCAAAATAAATCTAAGATGCCACTTCAATCAACATTTTCCATTTAAGATTGATGACCAACATGGGTTTGATGCCCTCATATGGCTTCACATCCTTGAAATTAATTATCTGAATTTGCACACTTCAATCATCAATTCACATGAAATCCTACAGACTTTACAATTTTTCAAACACACCCTATTACCTAACTTAAGTTGTGTCGCCAAACTATTAAAATACTATAGACCTAACCACAAGGAAAGGAACCATTCTTCCAAACAAAAATTTTATACAATTTTCTCTTTGCCTGACTCCAAGAAATGTTGATGCCATACCCAACCACAAAAGGATATTATCCAACCACCCTAAGTAATAGTATTAAAATATCATTGTTTATCCTTTATCCTTTTCAAAGACTGTGCTTACAGTGCCATTGTAATTTTTTTTCTTCTTCTATATGAATACAAGGAATTATATCTAAGGAATTGTCAGTCTATCAAACTTTAATGAAATTGTAATTTTTATTTTTCTTTTCTTCTAGATGAATACAAATACTGTAATCTATTAACAAAACTCAATTGGGGGAAGTTATTGGCTAGGTGGGCCTTCACAATGAAGCTTGAAGGGAAAGGTTGTGACACATGGAGATCAACTTTGGCCAAGAAGGGGAAGTGTGTCGTCTCTAGGAGATGGATAACAACGAAAAAGGGTTGGTGCAAACATAATGTGATTCTGGCTAGAAATGAAGGGTGTTGATTCAAGGGAAAGGGTGTTCGCGGCATTATGTGGGTGTTGGCTGGATCATCATTTACTCAAAAGAGATGAACATGAGAGAAAATTGGGTTGACTCTGGTTTAATTCGATGATGTCTAATTGGGTCTAGTAATCTTGTTTGAATTCTAAGGTGGATCCCCTCTTCAGCGATTTAAACTTTTTCTTGCTTGGCTTATTGGGGTCCTAACATAATATCTCAATGGAAACCTATTCAAGAAAAATTAATTATATATATTTTTTATTTAATGACAGAAATAATAGAAAAATTTTGTACATGTAACCTTCCTAGGTCATGACTTTAGCAGGTGTGGATTTTGTGGTTCGTGCATTCCTTACGTAGCATTTGTTTAATACTGCTCCAGGTTAGATGAAATAGTTCAAACTTTTAAACTTTAATTATAGTCCATTCTTATGTTATTTTATACGAATGTGTTACATTGTTGGTGGTTTTGTCATACAGCTCTGCTTTTATGTCACTTGCTGCTAAATTTTAGAAGTCATTAAAGAACGAGGACAAAATAACATTTTGGCTAGAACAATAAAGGTATTACTAAACACAGTTTGGGTCATTAGTTTTCATGGGATATATTAACATGATTATGTTACATTGAGTCAACAAAATCTGCTTAGATTTTATTTTTTTGGCCCGTTTAGGAGATCACTGTTGAATATTTGATTTTCCAAAGTGCTTATAAGGATCTATGAGAGATTTTTGAATTGGAAATAAAACTCAACATTCAGGACTTATTCTAGATCATATTATAGTATGCTTCTTTGAAGTAGCTTGTTTTAATTGCACTTTTTCTAAAAATTCTATTACTTTGTATTTGATTGGTTTTAGCACTTGTTTGACATATTCTCATAATTCTGTCAGTCTAAAATCATATATTGAATTGCTGTTTATTTCCAAACTAATCTCAATTTATTTGAAAAATGTTATTTCTTTATTGGTGTAGCGTAGTCTATTCATGTTCACACATAATAGGCACTATAACCTATAATATTGGTGATATTGTTGTAGGATCCTTTGAAACATCTTTTCTTTCTCTTTTTACATATATCTCAACGTGTATAGTTAAGTTAAAGAAGATTACAAATGTTCATCGGGAGCTACGACGGATTGTTCTAGTTATATATTGTCATGGTGCTTGGACACTTTTGTTTGCATTACTTCATTAAATTATCAGCTTAGTAAGAAAAAGATCATTGTGTAACTAATTTTCTAGTTTACAGGATTATTTGAAATTCTAAATACATCTTATTATGCAAGACTTTTTAAATCGTATAGTCAGAGATCATGGACATCTTGACCTTAATCTGACATACCATTTTCTTAATTGTTCCAAGCTTTTCATCGCGATGCTTGTTTCACAGTCATTGTTAGTTGATGCCTCAAATGATGCTGCCTCGCACATGTATGAATAATGAACCATTATTCTAGAGTTTCTAAGTGAGTACCTGTGGCCCCGCTAAATGAAGGGAGGCCATTGAGAAGCCTTCACCCCTGACAAAGTAAAGTATGCTAGCTTGCATGTCTCATCTTTCTTCAAGTTGATTTTGTTTCATATTTCTCAACATTGGAATTGAAGGAACAACTGTCATATAGCTAAAAGAGTTGAAGCTCAATATTTAGGAGTCTTTAATTTTTGTAGCTTTTTACCATGCATGGAAGTAATTTGTCGAAAAGTTTGATACAAATGGCGAGCTGGCCTTAAGAGAATTTTTTAGATTAAAATTTTAGGTATCTTGTTTAATTTGCACAGTCTAACCTCTAAAATGTGATTATGTGGCAATAGACGATTCACTCACCCAGCCCCCGTCAACTCGTCCCTAGGCTAACACGGAGGAGGTAAATCACGGGTGGCTATTAGCCATTAGTGCAAATGATCAAGGCGTGGGAGAGGTATATGCTCGGACGTGTCGAATTTCGACCTCAAAACCTCATGTGACAACCTTCCATACCTTAACCATCGCACCGCTCCGAGGGGACAATTCATCCTTTCTTTTAGAAAAGGCAGAAGTTAGCTTCAGCTTGTGTTCACTAATACATTTAGCAAGTGTGTAACTGTAGAAAACTTATAGATAACTATTTAATAGGTATTGAGGTTGTAAATATTCAAGCATGACAAGATTGACTATATACATGGTTGATTGAGAAGAGCAAGAGGTGTTGGTAGTTTGAATAATCCAAATAGGTAAAGGTTGATCAGATTCTTGGCCGATGAAGAAGTCTTGTAGAAGGAAAAGCCCAAGATAACTTTGGCAGATGGAGAAGACTTACAAGAGTTGATATGATAATTGAGTGCAATGGTTGATGACGAGGAAGATTCAAAGGTGAAACCTCGAGACTAAATGAGTTTTAAGAGGCTCGTCTTGGTTTTTAGGTAGACTTTTGCTTAATCATGGTTTCGACCAAGGAACAACTGTTTTGACTTTTGAGTCATAGTTGATGAATGAGGTCTCTTGAGTTAAGTCGCGGTTGACAAACCAATTCAATCAATTGGACTTTTAGTCCAACCAATTGAATAGTTGAATTGATTCGATACTAGACTCAAGACGTTCTGCATGCAAATGAAATGGATTTTTATTTCAACTTGAGTTGACTAAAGATAAATTTAGTCCACTTAAGAAAGTACCCCTTGAAGGATAAGGATGACAACACTCATCTGAGTCGATTTACAGTTGTTAAGTCAATTGGATTGAATTCGAGTCAAATTATTCTTGTGAAATCCAAGAGTTTAACATCTTTATCTTCAAGCTCTTGCAAGGCTTTGATTTTTTTCTTTCAAGCTTTTCCTTTTGCTTTACTTGGATTATAATTTTTAGAAGAACCTTTAAATGAGTTTTCTTTGCCTCTTCAAGGAGGGACCATTAATGTGATTTGAGAAGTGGCTCATTTGATGAGTCAGTAGGTGTGAAGTAGGACTGGGGACGAACCACATTAGAATATTATCGCCAACATTGTTTTCACTCTTTTTATATTTTTATAGCATAGCCAACTCTTTATTTAAGCTTTTGCATTCAAGTTGTTTTTTTTATCTCTAGATTTTTGTCCATTCACCCTCTTAGCTGATCCTTCAATCTTACAAATTTCCTTATTATTATTTTTCTAACATTTTTAGAATCCATTATGATTTTACATTCTGGCAATAAGTAGCTTCTAAAGTCATGCTAAATGTTCACTCTTTTCTGATCCATGGTATTTTGGCTTAGAATTTGCTTAATTTCTTGATCCTTTCATCTGTTTAGCTTTAGCTTCCATGGCTTTTGTTGACAGTTGTGTCATGTCTTTGCGAATCAGGAAAAATTTCAGCGAAGAGTTCTACATGCCTACAAGCTAGAGGTACATGAAGATCATGCTGGTAGGAAGAGACTACTTGAGAATCTGTACTGGAGTTATTTAATTGTTCTTATTCTTTTATTGTCTATTTGCTAGATGAGGCCACTGCTTATGCTGAACTGGAATATACTGTCACTGCAATACCTGCACCTAGAGTGTTTTAGTTGTATATCTGCATTGTTAACCTTTCAAATTCTTATCATATAACCTATCTCCTTTTACGAAACACAGTCGTAATTTATCCACATGTTGCTCATAGTGCCTTTAAAATCTTATACTTAACTCCAGTTTGCATTCATATGGCTTTCTTCGTAATTGTGCTATATGGATTGTATTTACATCCTGTCTTCACTCACTTCTGTCAAAGTAGTACGAACTGGAGCACCTAAAACTGTTGGATTTTCTTTTTCAACAGGAATTGATTCTTTGTACGTGAAACTTGAAGAACTTGTTCCAGTACTTATAAATTGTTTTTTGGAGTCGACTTCAACGACTCGTACAATGGATGAAATTGATGCTCGATCGTTTGATTGCTTGTTGTCTACACTTCAGTCTATATACCTGTCTGTTAAATCTCTTGGGATAGAGAAGCCTTCCACTTCATTGTTTGATGGACGTGATGTTCGGCAGAAAAATATTAATGTATATGTTAAAAAACTTTGGGAAACATTTCCTGTCCGCCAGCTATTTCCATCATCGGAAAAAGTACGTCTCTTATTTTTTCTCAATTTCTATTGTGAAAGTGTGCAGATGATAGATTTTTAGATGCTCTCCTTTCTCCATGAATATGCTTCGTTCAATTTACTCAGCCAACAGGAGAAAGGAGAATGAGGCTTTTATATGCCTTTACATAAGAAAGTGATTAGGCTTATACTTTAAAATAAAATAGTGCTACACCACTGTCTATTTGTTCAGGTAATGGATGAATTTTAGGCTGTGAATATTTTACCATTTATGGTGTTCATTCAGTGATAATTTTTCAACTGTTTGCTAGTACCTGTGGATCTTTGAGTTCAACGGATAATTGGATAAGGTTCATATAGTCAGTCCACTAAAATGATTTCTTGAACATTTAGTTGGTTGACCAATAGATGTTAATCCAATTTTGAGCTATAGAGAGAGAACATGAAGCCTAGTGATTGTTCAAAGTGTGACTTTCACAATGCCAATACAAGGTCAGGTTCGTAGACAAAATAGCTGGACAAAAAATGCATCTATTGTTCCTTGGAGAGGCATGATTGATGATGATGATTTATTCATGAAGATGTATCGAGATAGTCATAGTAGAGTAGCACCAGTAAAACTTTGTTTTAATCAAATCAGTTGCCCGTTAAACTAGGAGGAAACAAGTTTATAAGATAGTAGACGAACCATCATGGTTCCAAACTTTCTTCAAATTTAGCATAGTAGAATTTCTAGAAAGTGTTTCCTATTTACTTTAAATTTAAGCATTCTTCATACTAAAAGCGTGTATGGTCATTTCTTTAGACTATGCAATTATCATGATTACTTTTTTATCTGCATTGAAAATAGTCATGTTTTCTTGTTGATTTTTATCTGTGATCTTTGACAGGATGATGATAAATATATAATTCTAGATATCAAGATCGCTGAGATATTTTTGTGCCTAACTAAATGGGTGAATGGTATTGATTTTCTGAGTGACAAGCTTGTTGAGTTCATCGAGTTTTTGTTGCTGGTAAAAATTGCTTCTCTATTAAATATACTTCTGGTTAGAAGTGGAAAAATTAATTTTGTTTTGATTTTTTTTCTCAACTGTTTTCCTTTTCTCTTTGTTAATATCACTGCTTAAAAGTGCAAAGACTATTCTTGTTTGGATTTCTTCTCTTTTTTTTTTTTTGCTTGTTTTGATATTATTTTTTTCTCTTCTAGCTGATGAAAATTGTTAACTAATTCTTTTTAGAAGATGTCAAGTTTCCTAGTTGTCTTAATTCTTTTCTCTATCCGAAAGGTCCTTAAAATGTTGTAGTTACTCCTTCATGTTGCTTGACTGTTTTGTTTTCTCTAGCCAATGCATAAAAATCCTCTCATTCTCAAGGAAAGGTGGAAGATAAACACAGTAATTCCTGGATACAAAGTAACTTTTCATTAACAGGCTTACAATCATGATATGGACATGTTGGATTGATGGAACATGCTATTAAGAGTCACAGACATAACTCATGGTGGGATCCTTATGAGGTCTTTTAGGACTATTCTTGTTTTTCATTTATTCTTATGGTTGGTGATCAAGAAAGGACATATTGATCTTTTACCAATTTTCTCTCTCTCCTAATCCCTCCATATTTAGGCTGATTAATTTTCGAGGAAAAGAGATATCAAGGGATCCTTAGATTTCTCCTCTCCATATCTCCGTCCAAGCAGAAAGGTGTTTCTCATCCTTTTCCTCTCCTTTTGGCTCTCTTCCTTCCAAGTAGACATACTTTTTTTTAGCACAAACTCAAGAATCCTCATGCTACTTCATGGGATACAGGTGACTAGAGGGAACTGAAGGTGCTATCTGTAGGAGGTGAATAAAATCTGACTACATTGTGCAATCTATGCAGCATCATATATCCGATCTATATGGTTGTATATGCAGTCTATGTAGCCATATGCCGTCGGCAGATGTGGACTTTTGAAAAATTAAAATGTCTTTCATTTTAACTAGTTCAGATTAAAGCAAATAATGTAAATACCCCCTATTATTTCTTTCCCTAGCCTCTTCTAAAATAACAAGAGCTTTTATTACATTATTTGAGGGTTAATTTACACACATGTGCATTAATATACTTGTTTTTTTATGTGAGATGTTCTACAATGTTGACTAAAGTGTATATATATATATATTATTAATACATCTTTTAATTTTGGATGCGAATGCCGCGTGCTCTCTCTCTCTCTCACACACACACATATATTGGAGTCGGACTATAGATGTCTTTGTTTATGCCTCATAATTTGTGTACATTATACAGCTGGTCGATCATATGGCCTTATATACACCTCTTAAAACCTTGATTTCATCATTTCAAATATAATACATTTGATGCAATAATAATCAAAATAGATGTTTTTAGCTAGAGAACCAATACATAGATTGATATTTATCTATCCACTAAAAGTTCGGGCCACAATCTTGACATGTAGTTTAATGTGCTCTAAATCATTCCTTGTCTAGGTTCATGTAAGATTAAACAAACTTAGGTTATGTTTTGAGGAGCTCAAATCTGTGTCCATTTGTGCAATGTTATAGGCCTTAAGTTAACCTTTCTCTTGGTTAGGGATTATGACATGGTTTGGTTTTATGGATATTAACCTAAATCTTTGCTTTGAATAGGATTGGTCATTTGAATAGAGGAGTAACCTAGGTTTGTGCAAATTTGTGATTGAAAAGTGCAGCTGCATAAGTTGAGCCCTCTACTGGCTTACCTTGTATATGGTTTTTGGTAATGGAGGCTTCAGTCAACAGTTCTACTTTCCATTTTCTCTCAAAAAGAAAAGGGCACTATTTCCCTTGGCTAATTTTAAACAATGTGTTAAATTTCTCCATTTTGTTGTTTATTATCCACATAATTATTGATTTATGTGATTTTGGTCTTTACATATTTCATATTAGTTCTTATGGCTTCATGACTTTTTTTTTTCCTTTTATGTTATTGTAAGATAAAGTGACAGCTAGTAAAAGTTGTAGTCCTAGATTGTCCAAATTGTCTTAGTTAGACATTGCTAATTTGGAGCGATTCTATTATGTTTCTCCTTTTTTCATTGATGGCAGTTTCTTGATTATAGTAGAATCTAGTTGTTGCAATTTTCACGTTAAAAAATGTAATTTGTTTGAGATTTTGTTGTAATCTCTTTGTTAGATTATTGAACTATTCCTGTTTAGGTTGGCACAAATTCACAGAAAAAAGGGGCAGATATGGAAAACCACATTGTTTCCCTCTTACCATTTATACCAAGACTTCTTTCACAGATTACTGCCAATGAGAAGGCTAGGCTTCTTGAGGTTTGTTTCCTCTTAACAAGGTTTATTATGAAAAATTGATAGGTTTCGAAAAAGAATTTGCACACCTTTATATTATTACATTTCTATATAAAAGGCGGTTCATGGTTGAAAATTTTAGGGGTTTTATTTTTTATTTGATTTATTTTCTTATTTTTTCCTATCAATAAGGTTTTTGGCATGACATTTCCTTGTTAAGCTAATCATCTCCGCAAAGGAACACTAGATGAAGCTTCTACTTACAAAGCTGAATATGGTTGCAGGCCTTTACTTGTTCTTTCAAGGAATGCAGGGTCGATTCTAGGCTATTTACAACATATTTGTCTGTAGTTGAAGAGTTATTGCTTGTTGTAAGCTCCAATCTCAATTGTTTTTAAATCCTTTGTAGTTAATAAAATTGTTGAAATTTCGTATGAAAATGCCAAACCAATGATGGTGGCAGCTCTATAATACAGGCCTAAGGGGATTTTTATCATTTTTTCTAATAATTAAAAAATAATAGTGAAGCTTCGTTTGTCCCAAGTATTTGGGATCAACGACACTACCTTTATCCCTCTTTTATGCAAATAATTTGCTCTAGTAGTGAAGAACCATCATGCCACTTACATATGTGTGTTACAGTCGAGCCCTGTGAATAATAAAATTAAGATTTTTGTTTAAAGGTTTAGATATATTTTAATGTGGGCTATCTAGGACTATTGCAAACTGTTCTCATATTTGGGATCAATATGGATGATTTTAAAATATACTAGATAAGTGAATTATCAAAATATTATTTTCTAAAAATGTCAATTATTTAAATCTGTCTCAATTTTTTTAAATGCTACATTTATTAAATATAATGTTGATAAAAATAATATATTTTCAATTTAAGTGTCTTTACTATCCTTGTGCTCCATCAAAACTTACCTCTGTTATTGAATTGGGGTTTTGAGAGTAGTATAATTTTGTAAAAACAAAATATTTAGGGGATAAATTGAGAAGCAATGAAATTTAGGTGTAAAGTGGAACCAACCTTTCTTTTCTTTATTTACATCTTTCGTAAAAAATCTTTCAAACTCATATAATTTAATATTTTTGATTTACCTTTTTGTCTCTTGTAAAACATAATCTTATTATTTATTTTGATTTTCTCCTCTGCTTTATTGCAAGACGATCAATACTGGCCTGCAGATGCATGCATCTAGTTATAAAGATCAGCTAAGCCATGAGATTGCATGGATGAGAGAGCTTCCAAGGATATTACTGCACCTATGTGATAAACATCCTTCTAGCACGATGGTTAGTGCTTAGATTAACTGCACTTGAATTCTATTGGTGGCTTTTGCTAGTTCTTGACTTTATTTTTAAAGCATGGATATTACTATCATTGTGCACTGCTAAGCCTGAGAATTGATAAAAAGTTAGTTACTGCCAAAAGAGAAGACCAGCCCACTTAATGCAGTGGATATTTGATGTAGAGCATGTGAGAAAAGTGAAAAGAAGAGAACCTAGGAGGGTGAAAGGATACCTTTTTTTTATTATCCGGAGAATATCACAAACATTACCACTTGAGTCTCTTATATAGGTTTTATTACCATAACAAAATGGACTGATTATAATATTTAGTAAATAATAGATCGACCACGAAAACAACCCCTTGGAAAGCAATCTAAGCATGCATATAATCGACCCTTCCCCGTACCCTGCATTGGCGGGGACTCCTGCTTCGGGCTACCCTTTAGTAAATAATAGATCTGTTGGTCAATTTGAACAAATATAACTTCTCAGCAACCTTTTGTTTAAGGAATAGAATAAATGTTATATTTGTTTTTTATTAGCTCTATATCTTGGTTAATTACTAGAGAGTGGAGACTTATTTATCTATAGTCACACACTTTGCCAATGACCTAAATAAGAAGAATCCGCAGTAATTTGCTATGTAATGTATGCTTGCAAGAACTGTCATGCCAACCACATGGCTATAGTATCGGTTTAAATATATCATGCCAGTTAGATAGATATTGCTAATTGTCATCCCATTTTATGCTAGATTTGTGGACATGTGTAGTTAGGCTTTTATTTATGGTTATAGACTTTGAGCATGTAAATTGAAGCAAGCATGAGATTGTACAATGTCCCATCTTGGTCTTTATTCTATCTAATGAAGTCCTTGATCACATGAATGTTGTTGACTCCCATCATTTTTATAATTGTTGTGACATTAAGACTTTCTTTTTTATGATTTGGAACTAAAGCAGAAATGCAGTAGTAGAAACTGATGATGTCTTTTAGATGGTCTAAAGTCTAAACTAATGTGCCTTGTTAGTTACTATGAACCATTTATTAGTGCATAAACTATGAAGCAGGAGTTATGCCTTTTAAAATTCCTTAGGTTAGATGGTTAGTGCACTGGGCAATTGTCCAGTGCACAAAGAGTTTGATCCCATTTTGAGTGCCATTGTATTCATTGGTCTGAGGTATATTCTCTGAAAAATCTTTTATCTATTCATTCAGCATTTTTTGCAATTGTTAGCTGAACCTTTTTGTTTGTTGAATATCTCATTTAGAAGTTCTTACAGGTGGTTTTAAAAGTCCTACTTCGAATCGGACAATGTTCTGTGCCAAATTCACCTCTTGGTTTTGAGTATGATGCTCTGCAATTTCTCTTGCGAGAATTTTTTGCTATTAGATGTGAGTGTCATTATCGTCATGGAAGTAAACTTTTCTTGCATATTTTAATTTGTAATAACAGTTGTTTCATTGTATCAACTGGGCCCTGTTTGCATCCTCCAATGAAATTGAATATTTGATTGCATTTTGCAGCTCATTCAGGATCAATAAATTATGGCCCGTTTCTGAAGCTACCAAATGATTGCAAGGAACTTGCCCTTTGTTGCTTATGCTACTTTTCATGGTTGACTTCAGATTTTCTTGAGTCATTAGCCTATTGTTGCTTATGTAAGCATTGATCGGACACTTGCAGTTTCAGCTTACTTATTATTAACATTTTTTTTATTTAAATAAGCACTTTATGTGGGTCAAATTTAAACTTATTGGTGGCGGTAAATACCCTCTCTTTATCAAAACTAATTTCAACTGGCAAGGACAAATTTTGGAACAGAGTCACACTTGCAAATAGCAAGGTGAAACCATGGATTCATATATTGGTGTTTTGGGAGGTAGAGCAATTTGTACCACATTTGATATTAACAACAAAAGAAGTATGTTTGAGATGTCCCACCAATGTTATGATTTATTGCAATGTCATGTGGATATAATTTGCCATGTAAATCTAATAAATTCTCGTTCCTTCATTTTTTAGCCAATGTTATTAACCTTTCTTGTTTTTCCTTATTAGTCTTTCAATGTTTTCTTTGTTCTCAAAGGACCTATAGATTGTAATGTATCCTTAATTTAATGTAATCTTTAGCACCTGTTTCCCATAAGGGAAGAAATCACACAAGGCAAAAACGTTATAAAATATTTTTTCCTTTGATATTTTCCCTCCATTTCTTTTGGTAGAGAAAGAGGGAGGGAAAGAAAAACTGGAAAAATCTTTCACTATTTTTCCTTTATATTGCTTACTGATTTGGGCAGGAAGCTCAAATCTAACCTTAAAGAACTAATTTATTTCTTTTCAAATTTTGTTTTTGATTTATCCTTTTCATGTTTTTAGCAGATAGGTATTGAATTTAAAATTTCCTTCATCTTTCCCTTGATCCATTCAAGTAAATGATCAAATGGAAAACTGTACTTCTTATTCGATCTAAGGAAAAAATAAATTAGGAAATTTTTCTCACGGAAAAGTGAATTTTTTCCCTATCATCTCTCCCTTACTGTTCTCTTCCCTTGTAGGAAACAAGTACCGGCCTTGATGTTCTCTAGATTTGTCTGATCCTGTTTCATCAACATTAGACACTACTGCCTATAAATTTTTAGATTAGTATTTTCTTTTTCTCAATCATCTAACTTTGATTAATTTGGAGAGCTCCAAACGCAACACACTGTTGGGGAAGTATTATTGTCAATCTTTATCTGTTGGATTATTTATCAAATTTATAAAAAAAAGTCATTCTTTGGGTACCTCTTAGCCATATCTTGGTCTCTTATGTGTCAGAGAATAATGTGGGTAACATGTAATCCTAAGCAGTGCGTGATTCAGCTCCCAAGTTCAGCTTTTTAAAGTTGCATAATGTTGGAAAATTCTTTTGAAAATTCTCTATTTGTTGTTTGTTGGTAATAGTAGTTAAAAAGGAAAAGATATTTTTCCTATATTTTCTTGATTGACATACTAGCATTTTCTCTAGAACTAATTGCTATATGATTGTTGTCCAGTATACTACCACTTATATAGCTTTTTGTTATCTTGTTGCATGATTTTTCCTGCTTTTGTTTTATTGATGATCCTAATGATCTACCTTACCCCCTCCTTTTTAAAGAATATGTATAGTGTTTCCTTTTTTCCCCCTCATTTTCTCTGTTATCCTATTTATTGTAATTGCAGGTAATGGTATGGAACCACTCACACTGCTAAGGATTGTTGAAGTTCTGCAGATAGCGTATAAATCTGGTCGTGTGCCTGTTTCTGAGTACATGAGTTTCTTGGTAACTTTAGTCGCACGCTTAAGAGTATCTCCTGGTAATCTCAGCAACCTTCTAGCCACTACAACTATCATGGTGTTATTTTTTTTTCTTTCTAACTTGTTCATTATTAATGGATCTTTTAGTTTGGCTTTCCTACATTGCTGCTTCGTTTACAAAATTGGAGTGAACTTCTGCATAGTTGTCCATGCCATAAATTTTACTTCGTAACATTATCCAATTTAATATTCTTTCTTCGTATGTACATTGTTAGTTGATGAACAACTAGCAATTATTGTACTTAATGCCAGCCCTGTTCATTTAATGAATGATGTATTATACGTATTTAGCATATTCCATTTTGGCATAAAAAGATTTCATATATATTGTCATAATTAAAGTATCTCATTAGAAGGGAGTCTTGGCGCAATGGTAAAGTTGTTGTCATATGATGCAGAGGCCACGAGTTGATGCTCGGAAACAACCTCTTGCAAAGATACGTGCATTGGGCTTCTATCTTTTTTAATTGGAAAACGACGATAAGACCAAGGTTTTAAATCTCAAGAGTGCCAAAACTTTAGCTTTTAGCTAGAATAATATAATTTTGGTAACGTTGTGCTCATATAGTTTCTAAATTTATTTACTTCTAAATATGAATCCATATAAGTTATTTGCACTAAACCTAAGGGTGGGTCATGATTTTGAGGCTTATTTACTTCTAAGAATGAATTTATACGGTTGTTTATTTTAAGAGTTAAAGCAAGAAGTTTTAAATTGTTGCAATCATCCATGGTAAAAGTAAACGTTAAATATTTAATTAATCTTATTACACTTGGTATAATTTATGTAAGCTATAACTATTAATTAATTATTTGAAATTATTTTTTTATAATTATGTACTTGTAATTATTAGTTATTTAATAATAATTATTTACTTATAATTATAATAAAAAAGAACAGTCATGAAGCTCCGGTTGATTGGTCAATCAATGTGTCCTTGGGAAGGTCTGACCATATTAGGTCTATGTATGTACTATGTAGTCTTTATAATTAATTAGTATTTCTCCTGTGCGATGCACAGATTATATCACGTATAAAATATGTATAAAAAAATTAGATAATATGAATTTTTTTATATGAAA
>JBAMIB010106306.1:0-14234 GCA_037177415.1 Kaempferia rotunda
TTTCATTTATTCATATATTATATTGCACATGCAATGCGTGTACGCAATAACTATTTTAAAAAAAAATGCCTAAGGCCTATGAAAGAGTTGAGACAACCCTACATTAGAGAAACTTAAACTAAGTACATGTATGTGATACACATATAGGTTAGATGGATAACGCATATTCTACCCCATGTACCTAGCTAAGTGGACCTAGCCAAAGCTAACTCACATCCTAATTAAAGTAGTTAAATCAAGGTTTTTTATTATGTTACTTAAGTGTGTAATGTCTTTCATTGGCTTCGTCTACTAATGTGGTTGTTCCAAAGTAGGCCTTTGAACCTCGCCACCACCTAAAAGTTGGTTTAAGAAATATCCACTTAACTGATCCAAAATTAAACTTAATATAACCCAAGGTCAAATAACCTTCCCATATTAAAATAACTTAATCAAGTAAAATGGAAAAGCCCATCTCACATGAACATATAAGGCTATCCTATATTGTGTACTGATATACATAAAATGGGTGAGATGCTAGTTAATCAATTGAAAATATTTGAAAAATATTATCAAAACTTATAAGATTATATTCCTAAAAGAATTTTCAAAATAGTGATTAACATAGTAAAGTTTAATAAATTTTATATTTGATTGGGTGCAATTATATGTACATTTAAAAAAAAATTACATACCTTTGAAAATTGTTGGCCAACACCTAATCTTATCTTCTAGTATCCTTAGGTCAACCTTTAATTCCTAGATCCCTAGACACATAGATATGTCTATCCTTATGATTAACAAGGATATTCTAAAGAAGTGTTAGGTTAATAGGAGGCTCTATTGAAAGACCTATCTTTAAATGGAAGTTTTTCAGAATTAAATTTTATTTTCAAATATTTTGAAAAATATTTTGACAAAATATTTCAAAGATATTTCCATTCTTTGAAATAATACTTTAGCAAGTGTTTTGATAGCCTTGTGGCATCTAAATGTCGATCCTCTTACACTTTTCTAGCAACGTTTTGTATAATTTGTCCTTCAACATCGGCTAGGAAATTAGTTAAGCAGATGGTAAAGTTGCTATTATTATTATTATTATTATTATTATTATTATTATTTTCAAAATAGCTCTCCAATAACCATCCTTATTAGTTTTTACATGTGAGATTGTCTACTTTCATCAATATATTTTTTTGAAAGGAAAATTTCTTATGTGAATCTATGATTCTAATATGTTTGCGCATTTAAATCTATAATATAATAAGTATGATTATAAATTTTGAAATAATAAAGTTAAAGTAAAATTTAACAACATACAACAAGTATACAAATTCTTTTAACATTGGAGTTTAATTTCCCTCAAAGCTCGGTGGCTAGGGCCTATGTGAGAGCATCACATAAATGCCCTCTATTTATGGGTCATATAGTCATATACAGTCTTGCATCAATTATATCTACTTAAAGTAAGGAGTGAGATGTTTGTATAGAATCGTAGTGTGCATGAGAATGGGGGAGGGGGTGTGACTGTGAATCATGTACATTTTGAAAATAGAGTGCTTTAATATTTAAAACAAAGTGTAGTGGTAAACTAAATAACAAAGAAACAGAGAGTATAAACATGGGACACGAGCGGTTTTACTTAGTTCAAAGTCTTTGACGACTCCTACTCTATTACTCACGGTACTCTAGATTGTACCGTTGGACAATTCACTAAAAACCTCTTCCGATAACACTGGAATAGTGAATCGAGTAAAAAAGAATAATAGAGAAGTGTAATAGACTATATTATTTTTTTTTTGTAGGTATTAAAAATATGTGACAAATTAAATAGTTACCAACTAACAAGATGAAGATCTAGATGCGCTTGTGAGTTGGTGTCGATCTACCGACAACTGTCGGATGCTGTAAAAAATATCATATGCTGACTCCGAACGCCCAACATGGTTGATCTCATAATCATATGTAGAGAAGTAAATTAAAAAATCAAATAGATCAACATATTTTCCACTGACTTCGTCGGGATTAATCTTTATCTATTTTTACAAATCTACCAGTGCCCTGGGGCACTTCAAATGCGTTTGTGATCCATAAAAATATTGAAAATAAATTTAAAAATTAAGCCATAAGAAAGCGTAAAAAGTTAGAGATTTGACCATACTCATTCATGTCTATCAAACGCAAAAATAAATAAAGCAGGAAATGCTCCACAGCATCTCACTCGAGTGGGTTCCTCTGGTTTGCTTTAGTTCCTCTTTAGACACCTTTGCTTAGTTTATGGATTATTTGTCGACACCTAAAATATTTTTCCATATCCTGCATTCCGATCAAGGAATCAATTTGTTCTTCGGTGGGTTTCTGCAATTATTGCAAGCATCATGGTCTTCCTTTGTCTCCATCAGCTCCAGAGAACAGAACATGCATGAAGACAAAATTAAGCGAAGAAGACGCAAAAAGTCAACCTTCGAACTCTGCGTCCTCTGTTCTTTGTTTACAGAAACTGCCAAAATGAGATCTTTGATTGTTTTGAACAGTTTGGAGTTATTTGAGGTTGATGTTCAGGAAGAAAATAAGCATCAAAGACAAAACTTTTGACCTCTTTTTTTTCTTTCTTTCCCATGAGAAGAAGAACAGCAAGACAAAAAGGGGACAAATCTAAATCGGAGGCTTCGCCAGCTCACAGTTCGGTGCAATTCTGGAAGCGGAGAGCAAGTGGAAGCCGGCATTGCTCGCGCTCTTCCTGGCAGCGGAGTGACCGGAGTCAACCGCCCGTTGACTACTCTTCTTACAGTAGGCGATCGCCCCCTGGATCGAGGTCTCCGTGTCGGAGCTCGCGCTGCTGCTCCTCCTCAGCATGGACTTACCGCCGCTGAACTCGCTGGAAAAGGACGACGACTTGGAAGAAGCGGCGGAGGACTTGCTCCAGCACTCGTCTTCCGCCAAGTTTGGATTTTGATGGCGTCTCGAGGTTTTGGGGCCTTCCAATTTGTCATTTATGGGACGAGGTTTGTGGAACAGGGATTTGAAATAAGATCTGGAAGCTTTTACTTTGAGGATGAGAGTGGCCTCCTTCAGCTTCTTGGCCCATGATTTCCTGGGGTTGAGCTCGGCGAAGCTGTCCTGGAAGCAGTCCTCTTCCTCGGGATTGAGCTCGCCGCTGACGTTGCAGGAGTGGTATGGCGTTGCGGTGGCGGAGGAGGAACCGTTGCGGAGGAGCTGCTGGACCATTTGGAGGCGAGGGGGGAGCTGGAGGGGGAGGAGCTTGCCCTTGTAGAAGAGCTCGTCGGCGGGGGAGGGCAGGGGTGGGTCGTCGGATGTCATATGGAATTCGAACTCCGGCTGAAAGGAAGCGAAGTCGAAGTCGATGTCGATGAAGTCTTCTTCCGCCATGGACGCACGCTGATCTCTGTTTGCTCTCGGCGATGTCGTGGCGTTTGGGGAGGAGTGAAGGCGTCTTTTAAAGCAGAGCTGGGTTCATTGAGGCATTGTGTCGAACACCTGTCTCACTCACTGAGTTCAAGATTGTAGGAGCAAAATAAAAGGGAATTAAATCCATTTTCATCCAAGTTTACATAAAATATAGCTGATTAAAAACTAAAATAATTAATCATTGATTCATTTCTAAGCCCTAACCCTAAATCTCCTCGAACTATGTGCTTCTTTATATTTTAGTAAGATATCAAATGACATTTTTTTTATTAACAACTTAATATTACCAGAATCCAGACATAATTTTATAGACGTTTACATAATAATTTTTGCTACGGAAAGGAGAAAGAACACTTTGAATGGAGGCATTCTGTTTTTTTTTTTTGGTTCCATCGGGCATCTTTGCAACTACTTGATAATAATTTAAAAATAAAAACAAAAACCATGTGTTTTTTTTTAATCAGTAGTTGGAATGTCCTGAACACAGAGTTTAACAATATCACTCAATTTTTACTGCATTTTTAATATCAAATTTGTCGTTAGCTAGACAACTCAAATAAAAAAGGGAAAAAAGTTTTTTTTTAAATTGAAATTTTATGGAAATATTTATGTCTTAAACGGAGCTCCCTTCTCAGTTGGCCAAAGGGGACATTGAATGGTGGTGGGTGGCAAAAAGATGATTAAAAATAGGGAGCCTTGGAAGCTCGAGGCGTCACCCTCTCTGTCTTTGTGTTGCCCACGGGATCTCAATGAGCACGTCTATTATATTTTTCTCGCACGTAGGCGAAAGAGAGGCGAGAGACTGCACGCTATCCAACTCTGGTTTTTCAGGAAACAACAAAGAAGATAATCAAATTGAAACGGATCGAATTAGTTTAACCTTCGCAGTTCAAACTCACTTTCCAGAATGGATCAGCTTTCTCATTGATGGTCCTAAAATTTATTCCCCAGTTTACGAACGGCATAATCATATTCTTCCTTTTTTTTTTTCCTTCTGATAAAAAACAAAAGGGGAGAAAACATGATAGAAAGGTGATGCAGTTGTGTTATTGCATCAGCTGTGGCAAACAACCCGGCCGATGCCACTATGTGATGCTGCCTTTTATATAGCCTGAGTAAAAACATATACCAGGAAGGCAGGAAACTAGCTGCTGCATTACTTATATCGAGTGGATGGGACAAAATATGAGATACAATCACTGAATTTAGTCATTTTCATTTCTATATAGGTGGTCTTTCGCACATTATTTTGGCACAGCTCACCTCCAGAGAGGGTGGTGGTGTAAAAAAATTCACTAGGCATCACAATACGGCTTTGTAAGAACACCTCCTTGATCACCTCGAGCAAAAGTGTGGGAAACATTATCAATCAATTTTCATCAGTGGCATCCTCCAGTAGTTCCAAGAGTTGAATTCCTCCTGCACAACAGAGCAGATAGAAAGATATTTACCATCTGTGAACAGATTTCGAAAAGCTTAGGCAGTAGGGTGATATGAACAAATTAGCACGATGTTTAAGCTCTAATCAATCTAGAGAGAAATTTGATTACTCAAGCTGGTTCGCGCAACATCGGGCTTTATTTATACACCAAATGAAATACTCAAAAGATCAGTTCATCAAGGAAATGTAGAAACTTACCCTCTATCTTGGATGGGATGAGAAAAGGTTCATTAATGGAAGGGGAAAGAAAGAGAAGGGAAGAAAAGGAAGGGGAAGTAAAATATTTATCTTTCCCTTGTTTAAGAGAGATGGAATGTTAGTTGGAGAGGAAAGGAAGGAGAATAAAAATTAAAAATATAAAAATATCCTCTTTTATAAAATAAATATACATCTGAATAAAAGAAATAGGGATAAATTTGGAATGAAACTCTTTCCCCTTCCTTACACCTCAATTTGGGGTGTAAGGAATTTTGCTGATTCTCGAACATGCAAAAATAAACTTTACCCTTCTCTCCCCTTCTCCTCCATAACTCACCCTCTCCCAAACAAGGGTAATAATTCCTCTTCCCCTTGCTTACCCTTCCATCCCCTTCCCTCTCCCAAACACAGGGTTAATGGTATGAAAGAACTAATACAACGGGAGGTAAATAAAAGCAGGTGGTATTAACAGTGTTTACGCTCATATAAAAGAATGAACTTTCCGTAAGTGGAAACACACACCTGTTCAACCAGCGAAGTTGACGGAAACATGTCATCGACCAGCGTATGCAGGGAGGTATAAGATTTCACATCGACACAGTGATTGATTGCCACTTCACCCTGTCAATTAAACTTTTGAGAGAACGTTAATACTAGCAGGCATTTTTTGCGTGTATTCCTCGTGAACCATTAAAAAGCGAACCAAAAGATTAACCTTTGGATTTATAATGAAAATCTTTCCCTTGGGGATTCCGATCTTCCTGTAACTAAGCTCATCCGTGTCTCTATTCCCGAAGCCCGCGTAGAATGGGTTGTAGTCAGCAGGAAAAAGTGCTTTAATGTCCTACAAATACATATTGCAGTTGATTCATTCATAACTCAAAACTATCAAAGAAAAAATGCAGCAACTTTTATCAATACGAGATTTTCAATCAACTGGCAACTTTTACTTAATTCACTGTACATGCATGTTATGTATAGTCAAGAAGAGTGATTGATTGAAGTATGGTAAGCTGAAACTGATGACAGGACCATTTTGAGTAAGATTCTTCAACTTCTTTAGCTTTACTATAGTTTAAAAAGCTTTAAGGTTTCACTTGGCAGGTTTTATTTATCCAGCAAAATGGGATTACACTAGATCCTCAATAAACCTAGGTTTTAACTCTCAGATCATATTCAAGATAAACCTATATTTGTTGCTGAGAGGGTTAAACAGTTGAATTTAAATTCTGGAGGGAAGCTTTAAAATCTAAAGGATATAAGTTATGTAGAAGTATAACTAAATATATGAAATATAATTATTAATAATAAAGAAATGAGTGAATAATAAGAAGTTTGGGAATGAAATTCTTTAAGTAAAAAATGTAAAATGTAAATATTTTGAATTATTATTGAACCAAAAGCAGAAATTAATGAATAATTATTAACAAAATAAAAATTATGGTTAAAATAGAAAGAAATTTTCATTTTCTTGTGTGATTGTTATCTACCACCTGAGTGGAAATAAAATTTCTATCAAATAGTGCCATGTTACCCATGGAAGAAACATGTAAAGAATTACTTAAGTAGAAATAAGAATAAGAATGCTAAGATGTAGTATTAGTTTACTAAAGAAGCTAACATAACCACTAATATCTCAAACAATCAGATTTAGCTTCAATAGACAATAAAACATAGACAAGTTGAGATAGCAAGGATATGGCATAAGTTAACCATCTAACTAAGCAAATTTTATTCAATGTAATAAAAAAAATAATTTAATTGGTTTGAATATTACTAGTAATATGAGATTGTATAAAATTCAATGAAGAGATAAAATCCATTTAGTTAACCCTAAATAATTGAGATAAACATGGTTTGATAGAGAATGAATTCTTGTTGTTTATGCATCACGTATAGATAAAAATGTTTTATCAATACTTAGGTGAGATAGTTCTGTACATATCAAAGTAACCAAAGTGTAGATATACAAACATAAGGTCATCATACAAAATTCTTACCCAAATTTAAGTGAAAAATGGTTTATTTGTATACCAGAGTAAACAAACAAATATGTTTCTCTATAATCACAAACATTAACAAGGCTACTGTACCCTGCTGATGTTCCTGTACGTCATGACTGTTTGAGAGACATCTTATTGAATTCCATGTTTCTCACAAGTCCTGACCAAATGTCTAGATGAGTCATATGTGATCCAAACATGTGTTTCCCATTATTAGTACGAGGGAAGCACTTATCACTCTGTAAAAGCTCCTTATATATGTGTTAATCTTTTATGTCTACCTTACTTTATAGATAAAAAAAAATGAAAAAATAAATAACAGAATAAATGTCTAATAGGATTGAAATATCACCTCCAAACATGCAATCTTGAACTCATGAGGAGCTCTCCTTATAACTGCCAAAAGATGCATGCCAGTTAGAAAAGTATGTATTGGCAAGCTTTATGAGATTAACAAAAAGTTCAATAATATAAAACACATTCACATGGGAGCAATTTCAATGTATAGAAAATATTATATATATCTGAATTACATATGTGACGTATATTTGTCTTACAAATTCTAAGGTTGTAAATTCAACAACATTAATGAGTCATGCTGGTGTCAACCCACAACCTTTTGGGTCAGCAACATGGTGTAATCCTTCCAATAGACTCTATGCAACACTATATGAGCATATCATTTTTAAATTTTAATCTCTTAAATGATTTTTAGATTATTAACCGGAATTTTCTTTAGCCGCCTCAACATTTTATACCTTCCATTTCAATTGATTAATTTAGCAAGTTTTGAATATTCCAACTATCTTAACCTATTTTCCCTCATTTAATTATTCTATGATCCTAAACTATTTGAAGTATTCTAAAATAAGCACGAAGTATTCTAAAATAAGCACAAATAAATAACAATTTTCATGTATAAAATCAAGTCGTAGCTGATTTAACCTTTTGTCTAGTTGGGCTCTGTAAAAGTTAGAGTTTTGTAAACTCTCAATAATTCATTTTGTACAAAAACAAACTTTGAACACAAATTTAGCCCAGTTAACAATTTTCTAATAAACAAGATTGAATGTAGCCGTGGTCGTCCCATTTACAAGCTTGAGTTTCTTGTAAGAATCAATATCATTGCATTGTTTGACTTGAGAAGGAAAACCTCAAAATTTAAGGTAAATTGGACCATTAGGTAAAGTGGACCTTAAAATTAGTTGAATAACAAGAGATATTCAACTTTTTTTTTCACTTCTTGAAGCCATGAAAATACCTTCTCGGTAAAGTGAGGGAAACAATCCATCAGGAGAAATAACAATTGGACCATTTGGTAATGCTTTTCCATCCTGAATATAGAAATAATCAAGCATTCATCGATTATCATAATGGTAAAGAAAATAAATGATAATCAATTCTAAGAAATAAAGTTGGTGGAAATTAAACCAAATCCTGAATCAAAATATATGAATAAACCAATATTTTCTGCATGTTCAGTGAATAGTCAAAATACCATCTACTCTTCCAAATGGAAATAAACATCCATGTTGAGTGATCGGCGAAAAAGTCAGTCAACCAATTTCTGGAAACAATTAGCCAGTTCTTATTCAATTATCAAGCAAGCTCTGCAGGTTGAATGAAACGTCGCCAACTACTTATTATTTAGTCTCAAAGGATAATGCTCCCAATGATGAGATACTACCAAGTCAGTTCGAGGACAGAAAGCCATTATGTTTAAGTAATATTGACATAATAGGATTACCTGTTTCAGATTGAGAAGAAAACTTCTGGTGAGATATGCCTGAACAATAGCCCTTGCACTCAAGAACAATAACTGATAGCCATTTTCCTGATTAAGAATGAGAAAAGGCATCACGAGATCTTCATTGTTACATAGCAAATGTTACAATTGGAATCTTTAAATAGGTCAGAAAGCTATATTCTGATCAGAACATCATCAAATGGAACATAACCACCATCGGGACTCATTGAGTTACCATTTTCTAGTTAATATGCACATTAGAAACTGAACTGATGCTACCAGCTTAAAAACAAACTCTCTAATCATAACAGGAGCATTTCAGAACAAAATCTACATAGAGAAAGGTATGTTAGCCAAGTTGAACTCTATTAACTAAGAAATAAATCTACAGAGGCACTAGTAGCAAGAACTGGAAGTATATTGACTATGAAATGTTTGGTTGTTACAACTTTCGAGACAAAGTAACTAGTCAACTCATTCTACACAAATGCCAACATGAAATGTTTAATCATTTCAAGAAACAAACCACAATTTTTCAAGAGATACAGAAAGAATGAAGATCTATTGTGACTTAATGATAAGGTAATTCAATAATTTAGAATCCTTTCCAATTGTAGGGAAAAAAAATGATATATAAAATGCTTCTGGCCTAATGCTTGTTTCTTTGCTGCTGCAGCTTTCAAATTTCAAAAAGAATAAATAAACTATGTAACTATATTCTGAAACCAATTGGCTTACAGAAACTGCAAGATCCAGAAACACAACTATGGACTGAAGAACTTCTAATTATTGCATAACTGGTAACCTTTATTGCAGAGAAAAGTCCAGCAACTCCAGACTGAGTCCAATCCCTTCCAACAAGTGGCATGAACTATCCCAAAACATCATATCTAAAAATAGGCCCAAAATGAACTTGTCATGAGTCTCATGATTCATCAATGAATGCATGAAACCAACACAAAACATCAACTATCAACAACTGGGTTAAAGTACTAAACACAAAATAGAGAAATACAGATCAATTCATAAGCACATCACCAAAATAAGTATAATTGCAAATCAGAGAAGTTATGAACTTAATGAATTTTCCTCAAGAGTCATTAGCAAGCTCTTCAGTTTGAATATATAGAACAAAATAGCAAATAACTTCATATCATCTATACTGCTTTATGATGAACCAAATGTTGGTTAAAAAACAGAGAGGATACTTGGTTAACAACATAATTTTAAAAACCATGACGTGCCAGTCAGCATGGCCAAAACATTTCATTCAACAGAATGACTGAAATGCAGAACAGTGCCTAGCTCCTTTATTTTCCAAATGACTGATGCTCTTCATCCGGAACAACATCAGCTTCTGAAAGCAACTCTAGCTTTCCATCCAGAACACACCCAAATTAACATCAAGGTGGAATAGACTGCATTTCTAGGACATGCTTCCTATCTTATCCAGGTTCTTCTTCTTTTATAAGCGCTCAACACCAAGATTGACACCTTGAGCACATCTCTTTCCAGTCAAGCACTATACTTCTGACATGACACATGACTTTAAACTGTAGTTAAAAAATCAGATACCGCAGCATAAAGGAGACCTTAAACCTTAGTCAGCAATGCTAAAGCCTTAACAAAGAATCTCCGAGCAAAAAAACAATGGAGCAAAGAAGTAAAATCATTCATTTTATTACTGAAAAAACTCTGGATTAAAAATTAAACGCACATTTCCACCAGGAATAATGTTTATTGTAAATAAACAACAAAGTTCATAGCTAATTATGCAGCTTCTGCTGAACACGTTAACCCAATTGCAATGCAAAATCATAAGAAAATCCCTTCAATTACAAGCATATATTTCAAACGAAAGAGGATCTAGTAACTAAGATAATCTAAAGTGATGACATCTTTCTACCTGCAAATCTTATTGCTCAGTTATAGTTAGGCCTATCTTACAAACGTATCAGGTAACCAAATTTCTAAGCAATGAAAAGAGACTTACTTTGTAATTGTTCCATCCACATCAGATATGACTATCCGTGCATTCCACTTCCACAAATAAATATGTGCATCAACCTGTCAAAGTAGCTTAATCAAACGGACAGATTAAAATGCTATGAAAGTTCCAAAAAATCAAGCATTATAATAACAAGAACCTGTTGCCTCCCTAAAACTCTAGTTGAAAAACTGAAGGCTATCATGTTTTGTCCTTCCCTTAAGTTTAAAGAAGCAATCTGCTCATTTGTAGGAATAAGTGTTCTCAAATATTGCTTGCGAGGAGATTGCTTTATGTCATCATTGTTAATTTTTTCCACACTTGAATTTTGTAATCCAGGCTCTGAATCGACATAAAGATCGTCATTAGAAGAATTACTTGTGCTGTGTTGAAGAGACCTTGACCTCCTAAATGGAATTGGCCATAGTCTCCATCTACGACTGATGGAAGGTGATACTCCCGCTGTATCCTCTCCGGACTTTGTTATGGCTTCATGTTCAATGGGGATACAATCATTCAATTCCATTGAAACATTACTGCCAAATACAGCCTTTCTGAGTATAAGATGGGCAACATTGTCCCATTGGAAATATTTGTTTTCATATCTGACAACAAGATTTGCATTCTTGATGATGGACATTCCAGATGCCTTGTACTCGTCTTCAGAAATAAGATGGGCTTGAAAGGCTTCCTCGGCAGAATTACGCCCCATACCAGGACGTAGTAAGTTACCACAAAGTGAAATTTCAAAGCCTGTATCATAAACAAGTAATAGAACACACGTGAATTGTCAAAAATCTAAAGAAGATAAACATTACCCAACTTCATATAGTTAACATACCTAACCCAGCATCTTTTTTTCCTGTGACATAATTCTCAGTTGTGCAGCATTCTTCTTCAGCAGTAGAATCAGAAGCTATTGTGTGAAAATGCTCCTCATTATTTACGTGTTTGACAGAATTAGACGTACCCTCAAGGTGCATGGTTTCATTGCCAAGGATTATATCCTTGGAATTTAAAGTATCAATTTTCTCATTCAATAACCTCTGGGAGCATGATAAATGACCAGCATCAATATCTTTTTTCGAATCCTCCATTTTTGTCATCAAAGTTTCTGATGGATCAGACCTGAAGTTAGGATCATAGTTAATCATTGGCTTGAACAATGGACACTATAAAGAAGACATTTTTCAAATACCTGACATACACATCTTGTGAATCAACATCATCAGCATGTAACGAAAAATCCAAACAGCTCTTAAATGTTTCATTTTTCATCAGAACTGCAGCATCTTCCTCCATATCACTGAGGTCAACTGTTTTATCAGTCTCTTTGTCATTTTGTCTCAATTCATTAAGGACTTCCAACTGGTGACCAGAAGCATTTTTTTCCCTCAGTGTCTCATCTAGATCATCAAATAAACCAGATTCCCACACTTCTTCGTTGGCGACAAATTCTTCAGTGGATTCTTTGCCAGGTCCAAGGTGGAACTGAGGTGTATCCAATTGGACATTGTCAGTGTTCTCTTGATTTGATGAGATTGGGGCAGTTAGAATATGGCCATCCACACTTATCAACACCATTTCTGAATTAGAGTCGCTTGATTCTTTAACCATATCTTCCACCTCATCAAGACTACCATAGTGGTAATTGCTAAACACCGAGGACCCAGACGAACTCTGTGGTGAAGTTTGTTCATCCTGAAACCCATTCAATCGTTCATCAGTCTTAACATCATCACCCTTGTCTGAATTGTAATCAGTTTTCAAACTATCAGTATTGTTGACAAAATTAGCACTTGGCCTTGAATTTGATTTGTCTAAATCACTTATAATATGACTGCTGGACTCTGCATCGTCACTTCCTGGCATAACCTCTCTCAGAAAATAGGCCTGTCCAGAATTATCAAGATACATGTGGAAATTTGCTTCAACACCATTAACAGATATCGTGACGACCTTCTCTGCACCTTTAAGTACACCTTGAAACTTTCCAAACCGCACATACCATGGTGTGCTGCGGTATGAGCCATCCTCTTGCTGAACAACAATGACATCAACTGCACCACCAAAAGGGTGGAAAGGTGTTGCAACCGAGTAAACTCCTTGAGAGATGAGGCTTCCTACTCTTCCTACCACATTCATCTTAGATGATGCACGAAAGGCCTAACTCATAAGCTTCATCTTAGAACAAGGAAATTCAGACAAATAAATTGCTAATCAGCTGACCCTCGAATGACCAACGAAACCATCTTCTTAGAAGCAACGTTAGTTGACAGAAGCTACTACTCTGCAAGATTCAGAGAAAAATTAACGGGTTTTGTGCGCACTAAGCCAAATTCTTGGAAACTACCCGTCAAGAAAATATTTTGAAGGTCTTCCAATTGAGGAGGAACAAAAAAAAACGACGCAATGATCACATGTCCGCAATAGTCAAGTAGTCAGGGGGGAAAGGAAAACCCTAGAAAAATCGAGTAAAGCCACATTTTTCGAATAAGGCAAAAACAAGAGAAGGAACTATTCATCAATACTCGTCGGGCAGAGCATAACTATTCGATCTAGTCAACGGACACAATAGTACTGGTAAAAATCGACTCGACCAAAGAAAAACAGATAAAAGCTCGAAAAATCACAATCGATCCTCGTCTGAATCCTTTTAGATAAGAGATCAAAAAATCCAGATAAGAGAAAGACAAGGCCGCTCACCGAACAACCAAAAAGGAATAAAAGACACCGCCGAGGCTTCTCGCTCTTTTAGCTATGCAGTCCCCAAATCGTCGTATGCGGCGTTTGCAGATTCCAATATTTAAAAGCGCCGGCTCGAATGATTACCTTGTTCTTGATCGAGATTTCGAAACCGTAACGAGAGGACAAGGACGCGCTCGAGGGGACGGGGAAAAAATGGGCACGAGGAAAAAAAGGGGGAAAAAATGAAGAGAAACTCAGAAGTGACGCCGTGACGGGCACGGCAATCCGTTACATTCTTCTTATCACGATATTATCTAACCCCTCTAATTTAAAGAACTATTTTCGATGCGTTTTAGGCATGGTTGAGTGAAGGACGGGGTGATTATTATAGTATAACACCCCGTTTAGAAAGATGCAATTGAATTGAATTGAATTTTATTATGAAATGAATTGGATTGAATTGATTTGGAATAAGTTAGTAAATAATATAATTGAATTTGATTTTTTAATTTAGAATTAGTTAGTAAATAATATAATTGAATTGAATTCTTATAATTTTATCATTTATCCTTCTTCCATAAAATTTAATATTCTTATAAATTAGATATTATTTTATCATCTTACTATATTATTAAAAATCTGGCCCCAATACTAACAGATTTCCAATTAATTTGGTGAAGCCTAGGATAAAATTACATTAATATCCCTCAGCTACGGGTATTATTGAAAAAATTTCTCATTAATCAATTATAGATCTAGAGT
>JBAMIB010106510.1:0-14232 GCA_037177415.1 Kaempferia rotunda
ATCATTTAATATTCAATTAAATTTTTTACTTTTTATCCGTGAGAATTCTTTTTGACAAGGTTTGACTTAATCGGGCCGGTTAACTGGCCCGGTCCAGGTAAACGAGCAGTAAATAACGAAGCCCGCTGTGTAAAATCATTGGGATTTGACGAGTCATTTTGGAGGGAAACCATCCCCGAGAGTTATAAAACTGCATTTTGAATTGAGGTAGATGAGTAGGCGGAGGAGAACAAGCTCGCGAGCCGAGCGTTTCAGATCCGCGATCGATGAAGCCGGTGCGTGCGATCTCTTACAGTCTCTTTTCTATTTCATTCTCCTATCGATTTGATGCAGCCGATCATTATAGATCCGCCGCGCTTGACTCCTAGATTGCTGGTCTTCATGGAATCCATGGTCGAATTCAACTTTTTCTCTTATTCTAGATATTCTGGATTTCTAACATTGATCTAGATTTTAGCAACTCTGGTGTTAGTTCAATTCAAGACTGATTTAGGATTTGCATAATTGTTCCCGTTTTCACAAATTTGATCTCTATACAGAGATTTTAGTTCCTTGTGAAGGTTTAGGACATAATAGTCCAAGGATTTTCAAATCGGAGCTTTAGAATCATTGCTAATGATTTTTGTTTTTGATGCTGTTACTGAATCGGGCTTTGCATCTTGTATTTTCAACTTATCCCCAATTAGGTTTTGCAGGGAAATAATTCATAATAGATGTTAAAACGCCAGAAGATCTATAGGAATGCCCTTGGAGAAATTATTTGAGATTTTTATGTTCATGGTGAAAGATTACTTGACACACTGTATTCTTATAACTAGAAGCTGCTCGATATTTTTGTTGTTTTCATTCTAATTTTATGTTTCTTGCCGGTGAATTTTCAATTGATGGTGAATTTTCTCACCATTGTTTGATTGCATTGCTGAGAAATTGTATCATAGTTCTTTGGTTCTGATAATAATACCTGGACTCACATATATGTGGAACATATTGAATGTGTTTTACATTCACAGCTATGTTTGATATATTCTATTGTGTGGTTTCTCGCCAACCTATAAGATGAGACACTTTGGGTTTTAAAAAGCCCAAACTCTCGGGCCTAGAAAAATGTTGCAATTGTGCTATACTAGATGAGACAAGCTATTAACTGTTGTGTTTCTATTGCCTGATGCAACTATTTGATGCACATTAGCTGTAAAATGGGCAGTGATATCATGTAACTAAAGATGGTAGTCTTTCTTGTCTAATTGATGGTTGTGAGCACCTCAACTGTGTTTTAAATGACATTATGCTTGCTAGTTAAGGAGATAATAACTAGTATGAGATAGGCGCTTTCTTATTTTTTTGGTAGGCAAGCTATTGAAGTACCAATCTACCAATACTTTCAAGGCTGAACAGCATGTTAGTCAAGTGGATCGCTGTTATCTATACAGTAGATTGAACTTTGGAACAGATAGAGTAGGCCTCTTGCTTGGCAGACTTGTGTACAATAAAATAAAGTGAGTAAATACAAGCAAAGGATGGCTGATAAATTATCGAAGCCATGATTCTAAATTATTAATATTGCAAAGGTGATAAGTTTTTATTTTTTTTGTTTTACAAAAATGAATATATAAAATATTGAGATGTATGCCTGGAGAAAAAAATCTTATCACTCTCCACGTTATTTTTCTTCTAAATGCAGATATAGAGCAGCATGCTATAGGATTGTTTTTGCAGATTTAATAGTTTCTTCAATGGCAAAGTTTTTTTCATCTTTAATACATTTAGACAAATTAGCATGTTTATTTGACTATTTTGATCAATCACGTGTCAATTGGCATCATATAGGCTGAATCAAGTGGCTGTCTGAGCTTAAGCAGCAACCGTCGTGATTCTAGTCGATTTCAAAAAATATCCATTGGGATTACTGTTGATAAGTGCCTAACTGTGGTGTCTGAATCAACAAATGGAAAGAGGATTGCTATGCCTGAATTCAAGGGAAGGTTTTCATCACAGGAGAGCACTGCCAAAGCAAACAAGGGATCTTGGTTTTTTGAGACATCCAAGCCAGATGGAATTCTGACTAACAGTGATTCCAAGGCTTCAAAAAATTTATGTACAAAGATATCTTATGAGACCCCAACCATGCTGGAAGGTAAATTGTTTCCTGAGCATATTGAAGAAATAGATACTGAAAAAGTTATGCTCAAGAATGTAGAGTTTGTTGTTCCCAAAGGAGTTGAGGCAAATGAAGTTGAAAAAACATCTGCTTGTTTCTTCAAAAAATCTTTACTCACTGAGACACCCACTTCTCAGAACGTTACTTCTTTTTCGAACCAAGCTTCAGTATTCGACTCAAAGAATGAAGTGCATAAGAAAATTGCTTCTGGGAAGAGCCTACAGATGGGTGCAAAAATTGAAAGAAAAGAAGGATTTACTTCCATACAAGAAATGCAAATGCTACACGACAATATGGGTTATGAACAACCAAAGGAAGTGGATAAGTGCAACAATGAAACACTGAGAATGAATTTGTGGGAGATACTTGGTGAGAATTCACAGTGCAAACGGAATATGAACTTCTCAAATCCTGAAGATAGAAAGGAACCTGGCAAGGATCAATTTGTTATGCCTTCAATGACTGAGCAGATTATGAAAACACCAAAATCTGTAAAGGAAGAGACACTTAATAGAAATCAAAGAGGGGATCTGCTAGAAGAAAAAATCGTTGCCAAACAGAACTCAGATACTATTGATACTGATTCAGAGAGTCCAAATGGAGACATAAAAGAACCAATCACATGTCATTTAAAAGGAAAGAAAGCTCCATTTAAAATACCTCAGAAGTTAAGAGAGGGGACAAAACGAAGGAAGATGCTACCGTCCTCTTCCATCTCAGCATCTAAACTGAAGATGGGAGAAAACAATATCTTTACTTTTGATGAAGAGGGTGTGAAAGCTGTATGTTTGAACCGACATATTAATAGTTGCAACAAGGAAAGGAGCAAGAAGAAAAGGAAGACATTTGATCATCAGAAAGTCCAGATACCTAAGAAAATGGTGGCCAAGAATTTGGAATTCACGGAGAAAACAATGTTATCTTCTGACAAAATGACACCAACGAGAAAGAGAACAGGGCCCTCTCCTCTACCATTTCAGAATGAATCATACAACTTCCAAACATCAAACAAACATGCAAATGAGAATCATCACTTACATTCTGAAGCAACTAATGCTTTGGTCACTCCACCTGTAAGAAACAATTTAGAATCTCAAGTACATTCTGACTCACATAAGTGCAATAGATATTCAGGGGATCATGATGAGAATCAAGTGCCAGTTCATCTGCAAGAACGGAATGAATGTCCATCTATGGAGAAATTTCCCATGCAATTTAGTAATTTCCAGAGCCCAACTTTTGCAATGGGCACAAGTCCATCAAAAAGCAAACAATTCAGTGAGGACATTTGCACTCCTATGGCAACTCAGAGAACATTTGCATCAAGAACATTTTCTAGATCATATTCAGATAAATTGAATTCAACTCCTTCATTTTCGGTATCCTTAATCTTTATTTTTACCAATTTCTTCAGATCACTTCCAAATTATTCTGTGCTTGCATCTGGAATGTTGATTTTGTTTCTATTGCAATAATGCACACCAAGCCTAGAATTTTCTTCCATATTCCCATTGGCCTACCTTAATGTTCTTTAGGATGAAAGCAGAGAGATTAACAATTCAGAGAATTTGCTGTTTCCAAATCATGCAGAAAAAAGAAAATCCCCAAGACAGATTTTTCTGACTTCAACCAGTAAACATGACGCTAGAACCTTTGAAGCAAGTGATTTTTCTAATAAAGGTGGTTAACTTTATGCTATAATTTTGATCATGATTTCTAATTCCATTGTGAATGCTTACCTTTTACTTATCTTAAATGAGAAACTATCGAGTTAATATTTATTGCATATTGCAACTTGATTAACAATTACTGATGATTGCATGCTCACATGTTTAAAGTGGATAGTGTGCTGATTGGATTGATGCAGATCTAGAGTCGATAGTGTTCCACACTAGTAGAAATGACATGGTTGTTTTCTGATATGTTCTTTTAGCATGTCTGAGAGGTTAGGTTCCATTGAAATCCTTATCTCTCAAAAGAAGTTTCAGAACACTTATCCAGATAATTTACTGATACTAGAGGAATGTATGTTAACCGAATCAAAAGAAAAGGCATAGGTTGGATCTTTTATCCTGATGATTATCTTTCTTTAGCCATTATTTCCTTTTTTCCTTAGTTGTAACTTGTAAGCCCTTTTATATGAAAATAATTAACAAGATTTAGCTGGTTTTTTGTAATAATAGAAACAAATATTTGCTTTTTGAAAAAAGCTGGGTTTTTTTTGTCAATATTTTTAGAATACAGATTACTTGAGCAATATATACTTGAGACTTAAGTTGGAGCATTCATCTCGAATATAGTTGCAAGAACTTCAAACATGAAGTTTGAAATATCTACTTGTTTTTCTTTCCTTTTATAGTGGATACAGTTTGATGTCTGTTCCTACTCATTATTCTGAGTCATTTATCTGAGTTCCCTCACATATGATTATCTGCAGCTCTGTTTGAACCTAAACATCCAAGTACTTAGCTTGAATTATTTATTATTTTGTTCTTTGGATTGATGTTTGAAGGATCTTCTAGGTAGCAAGCAATATTTCCATTTACCTTTTCATTCTTATTCTTTTTTCCCGAACATTGTCTCTCTCATCTGAATACTGTAATAAAAAATCACCGAAATACTGAATGGGTTATGCTAGCCTGAAAAAGTCCACATAGTTTTACACGCTACATTCTGGAGAGCGCTTGCTGGCTGTTGATCATCAGTTAAGACTTGTGCCTAGCATATAATTGCAATAGAAGATTGTTTGTACAAGGCTGCATATTTCACCTTATGCTAAGGCCCTAACCCTCTTTAGCTGTTGTGACGTGATTACACGAGTAAGACCCACTGCATGTTTTTAATATTCTATCTGAACAACTTGATATGTTTAGTTAGGAACTTGTTGATGATCAAATACATAGAATGTGCAATCGGGGCATCCATTGGTTCAAATAGAATCAAACCAAATATAGATAATCCAAATCCTTTTATCTTTAATTTTTTCTTTCAAACCAAACTGGTACAAACTGAACTATCATCAATTGACCTTATCAGATTAGTTTGGTTTAGACCGAATTAGCATAGTATTCTTTTTATGGACTATGGAAAATATTTTATAGCTTTATCACTATAAAATTCATATTTACAACTAAAGCTTTAAATATCAGTTATAAGAAACATTCAAGATTGGTTACAAAGAATAGTTTGTATATAATTTAAGTTATTTATCATAATAGTAATTGAAAAATTAAAGGTTTAAATTTATTAATTATTTTTTAGTGAAAATTTAAAGAATAATAGTATATATTAGTTTTCATGAATAGATATAAGAAAACACTACAACTTATATTGTTTTATGGGTTCAAATTAATTTTCAAAAAGGAAACCCAAACCTTACCAAATGGTATAATCAATTAATTAAGTCAAACCAATTTAATAAAAAATCAAATGGAATCATATTTTTGAGTTGAACTAAATAGACACAGTTCCATTTAGTTCTGGTGAATTGGAAGGGTAGAAAAGTACATGGCACTTGTCTAAGTGCTTGGGATATTGCAGTAAATTTTACCTTCTAAGAAGCAACATTCAGTCTTTGCAAATATAGAAAGCATTGTTATTTGGTTTATGATTTTACAATTTGTAATTTTGGTAACTTTTGCCATACTTCTTTCTGCTACAAAGAGAGTGGTTGCAATCCATTTGCAAGTTACCGATCATCTGAAGAGTGGTCCTCACACGCTGATAGTCTTCATAAATTTCTTAATGAATTTGTCAAAGGAAAAGGGAACACACTTCGGAAGGGAAAACATTATGTCAAATTAACCTTGCTTCTAACATCTCAAGTTTCACATCTTTATTAACCAGGTTCCATAACCAATGCCCCTGTCTACTGTAATTCAGAAACTGATGAACTTACTGGAGCATATAAAGTCCCGAACCAATATCCAGAGGGCAGCTTAGCTAGGTATAATAATTTCTAGTACTAAATGTTTGATTATTTGGTTATTGGTTTTATATATATAGTTGGCTCATGCATTTTCCCAATTTTTCGTGTATACTAGTGTTATGTGCCAATTGGCATTCGTTCTGAAGGAATTCAAATTCAAGTTAAGGTCACAAACTTCCAAAAAAAGATCTGAGATACTCTCAGCTACCGGAGAAAAAATACATTCACAGTTGGAACGTGCTCAGTCTCTTATAGAAGAAGACCTGTAAGTTTTTACATTTACATACGTTTATTGGTGAAGGCCTCATCATGTTTATTCATTGCAGAGGGAAGTTTCTCAACATTGGCAAATCAAAAATGAAATCCATGGAGTCAAAATTTGATGGTATAATTAAGACTCATTTGATGATCTGAGCTAACATTTCCCGTGCCAACTTTAGTGTTCTTCTGTTTCACAAATCATCTTTCATTTCTTTTCCTATTGAGATTCAAATTCAAGTTTTCTTAGTCTTCCTTTCTTCATTCCTGAATTGATTCCTTGAAGTGGTACAGAGCAAAATGAAAGACTTAAGTTCATTCATAACACATTTAAGGAAGAGATTGGTCAACACTTCTTAGGCTGCAAGAATACTCTCGAGGAATTTGAAGCATATAAGGCAGAGCTAACAGTGGGTTTGGATCGGCAAAGTGAGTATAACTAAAAAAGCTTAATAAGTTAGTTGCTGTTTAGCTGAAATCCCATATTTGCAATATATAGAATGACTAGCATTTGAAGTTTAAAAAGACCTAATTTTCCCTCAATGCTCACTGTAGACTAAGCATTGGGTGGTGCATAAGATATTGTTGTTTGAACTTTGAATTGTTCTTACTTTTGTTACTTCGTTGAAGGTAAACTACCTTCTACAATTGAGTGTATGTTTCTTGCCAATTACAGTGACCCTGAAGGTGTTGCTAAGCCACCATGAAGGGAGACATTTTAGCCTCTTGTTGTAGACTTTTGTGGCTTCAAACATTTTCCATAATGTATAAGATTATGAATCACACAGTTAAAATATTTGAAAAATAATGAGATTCTGTTATTTCTTAGTTCGAAGTAGTGATCGCGTGCTTTCCTTAACATGCTTGGAAACACATTTACCATCCTCCTCCTGATAGTTCATTGACATACACATACGAATTTTTATATTCTAAATTTCCTCTTTCATTTTTAATTGTACATTTCTTCTTGTATATGATCAGAGGCTGCACATAGAAAATTTCTACTGCAAGTCCAAGAAGAAATAGAATGTCAATTACATGATGCAGAAACAAAATTAGCAGCAATCCACCAGGTGAGTTATTCTTCCTATTTTGCAGCATCACAATATGCGATGCTTGATAAGCATCTTATTCCTTTGTGTTGAACTTGAACTAGAGCTAATAATCAGTTTTCCATCAGCAAAGCTCAGATTCATAAACACGAATCCATGGCCATTTTTTTATTTTTTATTTTCTGTTTTTTCGCAGGAAGCCAACAAACACATGAACGGATTAAGTCTCATAGTGAAGGAGTGGATGTCAGAGGTTTCAGTCAATTGAACATGCACACGAGAAGCAGATAGATGACAGGAACCCTTCTGCTATTACTAAATGGAGGGTTTGGTGATGAAATCTGATTGCACCTTTCTTTCTTTTTTTTTTAAACTTTCGGAGCAGATTTTTCAGACCTTTCTTATTCTGCTACTGTAGCAGATTGTTTATCCATCCTATAGTTGAAATACAGTTTAGACGAACACATTTGATACAATTCTCAACAGATGTAGACACTACAACTCATACAGGTAAATAGGATCAAATGTGTTTAATTCATTAATGATGTGAGATTAACTTCACTTTACTTATATTTGGCTTCCACTTTAGTCTATTCCCTAATCATCTTATTTCAATATATCAATAGACCAAAAGTCTGAGACACCCGATGCAGGTAAATAACATAACTGATCACATTCACATCTCTCACCGTGTTGCATTTTAAAAAGAAATTGTTAATGTTTGGTTTGTTTGTTTGTTTATTATTAACATTTTGACGAATATGTTTAAATGAACATTTATGTTCATCTAGTTAGTTGAGGGCATATGTTTCTATGTTAAAAGACTTTGAGCAGAAAAACTGATAAAAACCTGAACTTGCCTGTTCGATCTGTACAGCAACAGCATCAGGGTAAATAAAAGTAGTTGTGTAACCCACACATAAACCTTGAGATCACACAAGAAGTTGAATCGTACAAGTAGTTGCGACAAGTAAAGTATGCATAGTATGGTGAAGCTTCACATTAGGGACATTATTCATGGAAACAAAGAAATTAAACTACACGAGACAAACCAACATCAAGTGAAGTCATGTCCTTTCGCTTCAGATATGCCATCGAAAAACATCTTATCGAAATAAGGATCAAACTTGATCTATATGAGGGCGGTTTACTTGAACTGGACATTTTGTTTGCCTCGAGTTATTAACTGAACATGTTACCATCACGTTCAGATAGCCAACATGCTTCTAAAATGCAAAATAAATCGAGGTGGTACTCACTGTGAGGCAGTACCATCGAACCTCTGTAGTCTTTCAATGGACAGCAGAAATGCTAACTGTTTTGCCAGCAAATTTGAGCTTCGGAGAAGGCAAATGTCAAATTGAATGCTGTTGTTTATGTAACTCTAACAAGCTCAGTGGAATCAGCAACTCATGACGGCACAATTGTAAACGAAGTTGCCCGATTCCTTCCTAACCATCAACTTCCATTCAGGTTCTCTCTCATTTGGAATCCAAGAATTGATCTCAATTATCCCAGTATGATATTCTCTTGGCCCTCCAATAACTATCAGCTTTTCGCCACACGCACGAAATGCAAGTCCCCAACCATTAACTGAAGCAGATCTCTCAGGTAACTGTCCGAGAGTTGACCATGAATTGCTTTCCTTATCGTACTTCCTCACCACATTGACATTGTCAGCATAATGAGCTGCATAGAGCACATTGTTCACCACGGCCAGCAGTGGAGGTGCACCGGACGCACCATTGAGGCCATCAGACATATCAGAAATGAACCTCCAAGAGCAACTCTCAAAGTCGTACTCTTCCCCGCACGTCAGCACCTTCTTGTTACCATCCATGCCGCCTATGACATAGAACTTACCATCCATGAAAGCTCCTGAACACTTGCTCCGAGCTTTAATCATACTCGGCAGGGTGACCCACCTCTCTGTTTCAGAATCATAAAGCTCCACAGAGTCAAGTGCCTCGCCGCAAGCACTCGTGCCACCAGCTACAATAGCCTTCCCTCCAAGACTAGCCGACGCAAACAAGCACCTAGGCGAGTTCATTACTACTCCACGAGACCAAGAGTTGCTCAAAATGCTGTATCGCATTACAATGTGTGAATTTATCTCCTTACCAAAAACAAGGAGATCAGTGCCCACAGCAAGGGACTCCTTATCAGAGTTCATGAAACTTCCAGTAGGAGGCATTGGAGGAAGACGAAACCATAAACCACAGTATGGATCATATGCCTCCCATTCAGTGAGGCTGCAGGAGAAATATATCCAGTGCTCGGAGATACCCATTCGGCGACGAACTTTATATAGTTCTCCAGTTTGGATCAGTGACCGGAAGGAAGTATTAAGGGCCGCCACAGTGCCATAATAAGACCGGGAGAGATGAAGGAGGCAGTTCATTGTGATATCCTTTCCAAGAGGGTTGATCAACATTCTTGAATCATTAGAACAGTCTGCATCATTGCCCCGACGGCTTAAATTGCGCTGCACATCATCGATATTAGGGGTTTCAGGATGCTGTGGAAGCTTGTTCCCAATTCTGCTTTGCTCGCTGTCGTTGTCTCCTTTTCTGTGTTTCTTGTTGCCTGAGGATCCAAGGAGACCATAGTTTATGCAATCCCAACTCGAACTTTGTCCGGAAGAATCATTTAGCACAAATGAGATCAACTCCGACTTGTCTTTCAACATATCTTCCACGAACTAGTATCCTTAACCTTTCCGATTATACTTGAAGAAGGAGGGAAAAAAAGGTTATTCTTCTTCTTCAGATTAGAAGCGTATGAGATCTAGAGATATCAAAGAACAAGTATCAGGTTGAGGAAATTGATCAAAATCCAATCTTTAGCGTCGTTCACGAGCTCGACGACCAGAAGGGCCGAATTATTGACCTAGAAGAAGAAAAAGATTGCAACCTTGTTATCGAATCACAGAAAAGTACCGAGAAAATTATTCAAGCAGAACCTATCAACGCGGAGACAAACCCAGGTACAAATCAAAGCTTTTCAAGACGCAGTAACAAAGAAGAAACGCCAGGAATCGATATAGACCTGGATGCTTACCCCCCAAGTTCGGTTTTTCCGCCTTTTCAGATGAACGACTTCAGATCCCCAAAAGAAGAACGGAGAGGAAGGAGATGCAAGCTTGCGACTGGCAGCAAAAGGGAGGAGAGCAAAGTGGGCTTCTTTTGACACCAAACCCCCGTCGCCTTCTGCAAATCTCGGCTTTTTATCGTTCGCCGGAAGCCATTCGAGGCATGGCATTGCATTCGCGATTTGCACACACTTTAATTAATTCTCTCCTTTTTGTTTAATTAATTAATTTATTAATTTGATTCTTGATCCGTTCTATTTTTTTAAATATATATTTTTAAAAAATATATAACCAAATGTGTTTTTTCTGTACCGTTCTTTAATGGTGGCACATTGTTTAATTGATCTTGAAAGAAACGCCTCAAACCCTAGAAAATCCAAATCTATGTTGATTAGAGATCTGTTTTTTCATATTTGCCCCTGTGTAATTTATCCACTTTTGCAAAATACCTCCTTCAAAATGTCTATTTACCTCTCACTCATAAATCTGATAAGGGTCAGGTCTCTCCTCTCTACCGATATGGTACAATGGTAAAGTGTTCAATAGATTAACTAAGTATGTATAGTTCGAATCTCAATTAAAACTTTAGGATGTTGACAGTTGGGTGAGGACTTTCAAATTGACGAATCATAGGGAAGGTCATCTGTCGATAAATTATAATATGATCTCATATAATAAGTTTTGCTCTAAGTCTATTCGGTAAGTAAATTAGAGACCATTATATACCTTTAGAATTAATTAGGTGAAACTCGGACACCTACCTTATAAAGAAAAACATTACTTAGGATTCAAAGGGTTCCTATCACAATCCAAATCCAAAAGTGTAAACTTATCATCTAGACCAAGTAAACCATTGGATCACTCGCAAAGGTTGATGATGAGCTTTGTAAAACTCGAAAGTAGTAAAAGATAATCTATTTAATGATGGAGCACAAATATTGATACAAAGTGGTTAATTAATGCATATGCCACATGTTTAGTAAATTAATTAGTATCGTTTGCTAATTATTTAAGCTTTAATGCCCATTAAAAAACAACATGCCACTTCTCATGTCATGTGCTCAAAGTTTTTTATTTAAACAATAGGTGGAAAAATCTCATTTTACCCTCTAAAGATTTGTTTACTTTTTCTTAAGTACCTAGTATATTTTACAACAAACAAAACCCTTAACATTTTAAAAATCAACTTCTAAAATATTTATCTTTATTGATCCTTTTAATTATTATTAACTCTAATGAACTTATATATATCCTATGTGTCTGTGAGCAAAACTTAACGCGGGCTATTTGACACAGCAATAATTTAATTTTTTTAATCTCTCTCTCATCTATATATAATAATTTTTGTCTCTTTCCTCTTAAATTAAAATAAAATTCTTGCTTCTCTATACTATGATTACATGCAACAAACATTGTGGTTCTGATTTTTAAAGGTAGTGTAGCTGCTACAACGTGTAGTAATTATTTTAATCTCTCTCATGTAACAACTTTTCTCTTTTTTTCTATTAAATTAAAATAAAATTCTCACTTGTCTCACCTATGATTGCATACAACAATCACTATGATGTTGATTGTTAAAGGTGATATAGCTACTACAACGTATAACAACTGCTACATGGGGATAATAATGGATAGGGCTTGGGTCTAATTCTATATCCTCCGTTCTCGTACCCATCGGGTATAGAATATCTAATGGGTATACTCATATCTATTAAATAATCAGATATCTTTTATACTTATAATTTTTCTTCTTTCTATAATTCTATCCAACTATTATTATTCAATAAAAATATATTAAAATTAAAATTATATTAAAATAGATGTATATAATTAAAAAAATAGATTAAACATATATTTAGCCTTCTAACATGAATAAAAATAGTTAACAGATTTTAGAAAAAGAAATTGTTCTCTCTCTATATATATATAACTAGTCATCGCGCACACGCGTTGCATGTAATATAATACATAAATAATGATGCATCAAGCCCATGTAGTAGTACAACACAAGAGGGACGCTCGAGACTCGAGAACCCCATATAGTAGTACAACGCAAGGGGGACGCTCGAGAACCCCATATAGTAGTACAACGCTAGAGGGACGCACAAGAACCCAGAGCAAATTACTATAACGCTCGAGAATTCCACATCAAACTACCGTAACAAATTATCCGTCATAAAAAAAAATAATTTAATTTTTTATAGCAAATATTAAACTGATAATAACATATACTACACTTTAATCTTAGCCAAAAGGTCGAGAAAGGTGTGCTTTCTAATGTCACCGACTTAAGCTATTTATAGAAGTTTCTCTAATTGCGGTGTTGTCAATTCTAAGATGTGGGACTAAATAGACCATAGTAGTGTAATACTTACTAATAAGAAAAAATTTCAATAATATGCCGCACCTGAGTCTTGAACTCTAGATCGTAGATTGTAATGAAACAAATTTCTAATAATACGCTGCAGATGAGTCTCGATCTCTAGATCCATGATTGATTAATAACAAAAATTTTCAATAATACCCGTAGCTGAGGGATATTAACATAATTTCATCATAGGCTTCACCAAATTAATTGGAAATCAGTTAGTATTGGGGCCAGATTCTTAATAATATAGTAAGATTTTACACTTAATTAATTTTAACTTCAATTAAAATTTTACACTTAATTAATTTTAACCTTAATTAAAATTTTAAACTTAATTAATTTTAACCTCAATTAAAGTTTAACACTTATTTAATTTTAACCTCAATTAAAATTTTACACTTAATTAATTTTATCCTAAATTAAAATTTTACACTTAATTAATTTTAACTTTAATTAAATTTTTTTAACTTTAATTAAATTTTTTTAACTGTAATTAATTTTAAACCTTAATTAACCTTAAACTTTAATTAAATTTTTTTTTCAACTTTAAACCTTAATTAACTTTAACTTTAATTAAAATTTTTTTAAACCTTAATTAACTTTAATCTTAATTAAATTTTTTTAACTTTAATTAATTTTTAAACCTTAATTAACTTTAATCTTAATTAAATTTTTTTAACTTTAATTAATTTTTTAAATCTTAATTAACTTTAACTTTAATTAAATTTTTTTAACTTTAATTAATTTTTAAACCTGAATTAACTTTAACTTTAATTATTTTTTTTTAACTTTATTAATTTTTAAACCTGAATTAACTTTAACTTTAATTAATTTTTTTTTACTTTAACTTCAATTAAAATTTTTTTAACTTAAATTAATTTTGAAACCATAATTAACTTTAACTTTAATTAAAATTTTTCAACTTTAATTAACTTTTAACCTTAATTTAATTTAACTCTAATAAAGATTATTGTACTTAAATCTTACCTTAACCTAAATTTAATCTAGAATTTTGACTCAAAGTTTCTTTAACAATTGATGAGAGTCAACCCAAAACTAACACTAAGCTCCACACTTTGTAGGAATCAATGTGGATTTTGGATAGTGGATGTTCCAGTCATATGACCAGAGACCACACCAAGTTCACCAAACTAAAGTACAAGAGCCTAGCTACAGTCGCCTTTGGAAACAATGACAAGCTTAAGGTAATAGGAGTAGGTAATATTGAACTTGAGTCTGACTTTGTTATCAAAAGAGTTCTGCTTGTTGAAAATTTTAAATATAATCTATTAAGTAAAAATCAACTGTGTGATTCAGGTTATAAGGTTAGGTTTGCATCTGATGAATGCATAATCAAACACATAGAAAATCCCACAA
>JBAMIB010106612.1:0-14229 GCA_037177415.1 Kaempferia rotunda
TGGCCGGATTTGAGCAGACTCCCCCCCCCCCCCCCCCCCTCGAGCCTCTGCTCAGATCCATTCGAATTCCGACGCCGATCGCGCCGGCGGAAATCCTCGGGGTTCACCTTCTCCCAGGGTATAATTCTGATTGGAATGTCGATCAAAGGCTACCGATGAGGGGCTAGGGCAACAAGTGGGACATGAGGACATAGAAATTTAGCCAATTCGACTAAAATTATACGCTGGGAAGGTGAACCCAGGAGATCGCCGCCAACACGATCGACACCGAAATATGACCCTATCTGAGCAAGCTTTCCTCCTCCATCGATTTGAGCTCCTACTCAGATCCATTCAGATTCTGGCGCCGATCGCGATCGGCGCCGGCAGCAATCCCCTAGGTTGACCTTCTCCTAGGATATAATTCTAATTGAAATGTCGACCAAAGGCCACCGGTGGTGGGCTAGAAGCAATAAGTGAGACACAAGGACATAGAAATTTAGGAACTCAGAACGATCGATTTCCGATGCTGATCCCCTGGGTTCACCTTCTCCGAGGGTATAATTATGATCGGACTAGCAACCGAAAGCCACCGGTGGTGGGCTAGGGGCAACAAGTGAAACACAAGAACATAGAAATTTAGGGATAGAAGATCCGATGTCAGATGAAGACCACCTAAAATCCACAGACGAAGTTATGCATCTAGACATACACACTTATTTGGTTGAGTATTCATGGGAAACTGCATTACCGTGCAAAAGCTATGTAACAAAATAGATAGACCTGAGATGATGGTACAGCTCAACATAAATGATGCAAAAAACAAAAAATAATAGCAAATGCAGGAATAGTCAAATCTCTATCAAAGGACCAAGTCTCGGACTACACTGAAATTAAGCCTTGAGTTTGCCATAAAATTTCTGTTTCTCCAGAGTAGTCTGGAAACGCCCATGTCCAAACTTGGATGAGGTATCGATAAACTTCAGCTTGACCTCCTCGAGGGCCACACGGGAAGTCTGCTTCAGAAGGGATTGGCGAAGAGTAACCACTCTCTTCTTAGGCCCCACACAGCAACCTTTGATCATAATATAGTCTTCTTTCACAATACCGTAGTGAGGGAAGCCACCCATCGGTGTAATGTCCTTCTCAGTTCTGTAGAAATAAACAGAAAGGTAATTGGTCAGACTGGAACGAGCGTAGAATGGAATGAGCGTAATAGCGCTTTTGATAGATTTTCCAAAGTGAAATGGTGGTCAGACTTTTTCTCGAATTCTCTTATTTCTTATTCTATATATCCTAGTATACTCACACATCCACCTTAACACTCTCATCTTTTAACTCTTATCTTTTACTCATGTGCTTGAGTCACATCCCAACATTCAACTTCATACAACATATCAATTATATCTACAATTTTGTAAAACTTCCATTTAAATTTTGAAAGTATTTTACAATCACATAAAACACCTAATGCTCTGCTCCATTTTAACTATCCTACTAATACTCTAGGTAAGACTTCTCTCTCTATCCCTCCATTTTAAAAAATGATTCTAAATATTTAAATCTTTCAGTTCCGAATATCTTATTTTAACAATTATCTCTTTATGTCTAATATTACTATATTTATCTTTACATCTAATATTGCTAAATTTAAATATCATATATTCTGTCTTTATTCTACCAAGCCTAAAACATTTCTCTTCTAGTGTTTCGGGCCAAAATTCTAATTTAGCATTTATTTCTTTACGTGTTTCATATATCAAAATAATATCATCTACAAACAACATTCTTGTTTATACTGCAGTACTATATCTTAAATGTTTGCAGGTGAGTTCATCCATAATTACGGTAAAAAGATAGGACTAAGAGCTGATCCTTAATGTAACTCTATCTTTATTGAAAATGCTTTAATTACTCCGCATAAAATCTTTACTCTTGTCGTTAGTCGTTACATACTCGTATATATCCTTAATTAGTTTAATATATATTACACTAACACTTCTTTTTTCTAAAATTCTCCATATAATTTCTCTTAAGATTTTATCATAAACTTTTTCTAAGATCTTATTTTTGCTTCCGATATTTATCAATTAATTGTCTAAAAAGATGTATAGCTTCTATTGTCGACCTTCCTAGCATAAATCTAAATTGATTTTTTAATCTTTTTTCCAACAACCATGAAAACTATAGTTGTAAAATGACTACAAAAGAATCATTTTTTTTTAACAAGAATACTATATATGATTGTGAAATAAATGATAAATGCATTTAAGAAATTACCTGTCAAACTCAGTCATAGCGTTATGTGTTTCATCTCCAGAATTACCAATCTTGTATATCTTTTTGTTCATTTCGGTACGATGATGGTAGCCATTCTGTCCAGCACGTGCAACAGTATAAGATACTCTTGCAGGATGCCAAGCACCAATACAGGCAACCTTGCGCAACCCCCTGTGTGTCTTGCGTGGAAGGCGAGTGACACCCCAACGAGTGACGACACCTTCATAACCTTTACCTTTGGTTACACCGATAATATCAATCATCTCATCCTTTTGGAAGATAGCATCAATTGGGACTTGCTTTTCAAAAAAGCTGTATGCAAAATCAACCTTCTGTGCCACACTTCCTCCGTTAACCTGGATCTCCATCAGATGCGCTTTTTTCTGTTTCAGACCCTTCATCTTCCTTATCTGTAGGACAAAACATAAGTTGATCCTAATAAATGAATAATACAAGTCCGCCAATGATTTTGGAAAATAAAACACAAAATAAATAATTCTTTGGAGAAAGTAATGCTTAAACGTGACCAAACAACAGGATGAGTATTGGTAATTCCACCAAACATCATGCTACCTAGGAACTGAAACAAGACTGTTAGACTTAGAGTCCATCTTTCAGAGACTACAAGGACAGGCCGATAATGACAGTCGCTGGAATTGGATGAATTTAACTAATAAGCATGGCAATTGTTACTAAAATTACTAATGAAGATCATTGGAATGATAAACTCCAACGAGTAGCAAAATCTGATTTGAAAAAATCTTTATTCTGTGTTTACGCAACCTGGCGAAAAAAGTGAAAAAACAAATGTTCTAGTTCAGTGGTTAATTTGTCCAAATCAGAGCAAATATATACCGAAAAAAATTCCAAAGCTCCAAATAGAATCAATTAAAAATGGTCAAGGGGTCTCAGGTTTTTCAAGTTATCAGGTTCTGCCAAATCATCAATTTGTTGGCTTATCCGAGATAAGGATGGGACCTGATTCCAGGTTGAACTGATTGGCCAATAAAACAGAGTGATGCCAACCTTGCATTTTGTATTAACAAACTTCCGTCAACATCATTTCTAACCACAATACATACGATGAATGATCATGGCTGAAGGTTTTCTAACCATGACAACTAGTAAAACAGTCAAAATTGTCAATAACTACTTGATTAACTGAAAACAGAACCATTATCTTTCAGATTTACCTGAGTATGAGCCAGAACACGGATAACAGACCCATATTTCTTCATCTTTTCTAGCTGTGCCTGAATCTCTTTCTTTCCCTCATCGCTGTCATACTTTTTAGAGTACTTTTTGAAAGCCGTCTTCTTGCTCTTGTACCAGTTCTTGTAGAATCTCCTCCTGACTTCCTCACTTAAATGCTGAGCCCACACAGTATTAAGTGAACGAAGGCCATGTGGCGTCTTCACATAAGCAACAAGCCCCACAACAACCATTGGTGGAGTCTCTATAATTGTCACTGCCTCACATGTTTCCTTCTTGTGAAGTTCTACAAGCAATAACAATTTATGTTGAACAGACGAATTTCAGATTAAAAATCATAAAATGTATGCAAAAAGGATAACATAATTCTGTCTTATAAAAATCTACAAGACATTATTATATAAAGGAACTCTGGGTGCAAAAACAAAAATTATGAAAAGACACTTAAGTATCTCCTATGCATTGTTAAATTTGTAATTGATACATCAATTTCAAATTCAACAAAGATGGGCATCAGATCAGAGACTAGTAAAATATGCTCAATTTTGGGGTAATAAAATATAACAAGGATGCAAACTTTGAGTTTGTAGATACACATATTTTGGCACAAATGATTAACAATATTTAAAATATTTAATCTAGTGGGAGCAAGTTGATCTTTTATTAAAAATAGATGGAAAACAAATCATGAATAAAGAGGTTCTAATTTACTGTGTTCATAATATTGCAACGATTTCAGATTAATCTGTGTGAAAGTTCGATTTCAAAATGTGGAAAATTTGACAATTTGATAAACACATACTGGATCCTGGTTTCTCCACCTCACGCACAATGTGGGTCATTCCTGCCTTGTAACCAAGGAATGCAGTCAACTTGCAGGGCTTTGTGGGATCATCCTTTGGAAAGGACTTCACTGCATTCATAAATCACACATAAAATTGAGAGAATAATGGACCACATGAAAATATTTAACCCAGAACCAAAAGACAAACACCAATATTTTAACTATACCAAGCAAAAAGCCAAAACACTAGCACTCATGATGTTTTAGCAGTCAAGTTGCAACACTTATACTACATTTACATAATAAATGTTGTCTCAAAATGTAAATATGAAAATATGGCTTATAAATACATGATTGTCAGACAAATATCATTCTCAATTTACCAATGTGCTCTTCAAGATTTGAATCAATAGTACAACAATACCAAATTCCTTTTCAATCTAGAATAGATGTGAGTTAAGTTACATACATAGTCTAAGTGCATTCAAAATTGTCGTTGTACTAGATTTGCCAATAATGACTTAACTGTTTTCCAGGTGAAATATAATTGATTTCTCTTTTCTTCTGGTTTCTAAAAGCTCATTCAACAAGAAAAAATAGAATAGATATTTGAGCTCAAAGTGTTGACTTAGCTTCTAATGTTAAGTGCACAAATGGTTTGAAACACTACAGACTAGATTTTCAAAAGCTTTAGAAAAAAAGAACAGAATTGAAACCAATTTATTCCCCTCGTATTTAGCTCAAATCTCCATGTGGTCTCTGGATTATAAATCTATTGAAGTAGAAATATAATAGTTTAATATACGTACACTAGTGATTGAAAGCAACCAATAAAGAGTGATATGAAGACAAAAAATTACGCTGCTAATAGAACCTAATTAAAATGGATGGAAACATAAACAAAACGACAGTTTCTACTTGTTACCTTTTCCACGGTGACGAGATGCACGCTTACGAGGGAGAAATCCGAGTGATCCATGCCTTGGGTGCTCAAATTTCCGGTGAGACATCTTCCTTACCTACCATCGTAAGAAGCCAAATCAACACTCGAATGTAAAGAAAATACCATGATTTCAAGCACGAGAGATTGAAAAGAAAAAACAAATCGCGGATTTATCAACAATCTAACTAGTTAAAATGGAATTGTTTCAGATCTATTCAATTTAAAGAAAACCGGAAACGAAATCAGACTCAGGGGAAAAAAAGCGTCGAAATGCTTGCCAAAACAAAAACAAACCAATCCAGTTCCGTCTACCTTATTGTAACCAGAGAAGGCAAATATGATGAACTGCTAAGGCAAACCGAGGCGCAGATCAAGAACGAAGACGAAAAACAATGGCAAAGCAAATCTTTTAAACAGGATCGGGTTCTCACCTCTGACGACGAGCAGGCGGCTGAAGACCCGACAGTGTTGCTCAAAAACCCTAACGGGCGCTTATAAAGTGGCAGAGGTGTGTTATGACCAAAAAGCCCTCCTATTTTTTGAGAATTTCCAGGAGAGCTTACGGGTCAGGTCAGACTCTAGTTGGAAGCAATTGAGAACCGAATCCGTTTTTCGAGTAAACGGATTAGTATAGCCACAGACCCACAGACCGAATCATTTTTTTTAAATGAAAAACATCATCTTAACTTTTACCGCTTTATATTATAAAGAAAATAAAAAAGAATGAATGAAAGAATACCATAATTGTGTGAAACGTATGGTAATATTGTGTGAAAATAATAACTACAGAGTGAGTCAGATTTACAATTTGCAGGCACGATTCCTTGCCCATTGTGGTCAGTCACCTTTACTCATCTTTGTTAGTAAGGTCATGCGTCCTCTTATGCGCAACCTCCACAAGCAATGTTAGTAGGGCTTCGCAGACTTTAGATGCATCTGTTTCGACAGGTTCATTCTTGGAGGACGAGTACACCATCCATGCATGGTCAAGCTTCTCATCCGGCCTAACAACAACGGAACCAGGAACTTCAGCGTCTCTTCTCGTCACAAGACCGTCGCTTTTCTCCCCGTATCTCACCTGCAACAGTTGAGCACAGGCAGCCATGGCAGCTCCAAGCGGCATGACCACTGGAAGCTTGGTGGGCTGGCCGTCGGCGAGCGGCATGATGATAGGAAGCTCAGCGTGAGCCACTGGGGAAAATGTAGCGAGGACGCCAGGCTTGATTCCTGCTTCTGTGTGGAAGGAAACGAGAGGAAGATCCTGCGGCAATGGGTTTTTCCTTAAAAACTCTTTCCTGCGCTCGTACGTCAGATCTTCTAATGCCTGTAAATCACCCTGCATGCACCGAAAGACTTGAGTAAGCTGGAGCATAAGATGCATCTAGCATCACAACAAAAGAACTCATTAAAGGCCGAAGAATGGAAATGGTTAAAGCACCTTGAGGATTTTGCATATCAAAGTTTCCGTGATTTTCCGCAGACTGACATAGTCTCCGAGCTGACCTTCGCGCAAAATATCAGAAGCAATTGGGCTTCCTCCATAAGGACTCTGAGCTAAGGCCAGTCCAGCAACCTTATCCTTCAACTCAGACCAGTACAAAGATAAAGCAGCTGCAGCATCAACTCCACCCTTGCTGTGACCAAGAAGCAGCACGCGCTTTCTTGAGCCCCAGAAGATTTCTTCTATGTACTGTTTTATCTCTCTCGCATTTTTTTCAACAGAAGCCTGCTAGTAGATATCATTAAACAATCTTCGATAAAAGATTAAACCAGCAGTACGCAGACAATTACCTCGCTGTGAATCTTCGCTATGTGGCAAGTTAGCCCCATCTTCGAAAAGTATGTTTTTGTACTGACAAAGTACAGGGGTCCATGGTTGCTGAAAAGGCCTATCAGAATGATACTCATGAAAAGGGAAACTAAAAAAAATGAATACACAAAAAAAAAAATAATTGTTTCTCCTCCTTTAAAGAAATACCTGGAACCAATAAGTAAACTACAGAGTTTGGCAACTTGTGCTCGTTATTCCTAATAAGGACAGGCATAGGATGCATTACGTAATAAAATGATTCAGATACACATTTTGGAAAGAAGTTCTGATACAAATATATAGGGTTAGTTCTCCAATCCAATGGATGGAGTTTGGATTAACCAACCTTATACTCTCTTGTATCTCCCGAAAACGTCGAGTTCCATCTTCAACTGGAGGCATTTCTGTAGCTCGTTGTAGCCATCCTATGTCATTTGCTGAACCACGAACAGTTTTCCTTGCCCGTTCTATAAGGCTGCAAATACAATGATTGCACATGTAATGTACAAAAAATTGTAAACGTTGCATGTGACTCTTAGTTTTTTCTTGACACGAGTATAATTTTGGGTTTAATGTTCAAAGCAAAAAATGAAATGAAGATGCACATAATTTAAAGATAATATAATAGAGATAACGATGGTAAGAAGCAACTCATCATGGCTGCCAGATCATTAGTTTGTATTTCAAATGTATCCCTGCATCTCAAACTTCCAATGATGCTTTTGCAAAACTGCCATATATAAAAAAAGTAGCGAGAAATGCACTATTCATATGTTTCCTGTTATTTTATAAGTGACATCCTAAGATACTCTTCATGTTTACTTCAGAGGCCAGCCTTGAAACCCATGGTGCGACCTGGGCAGCTGGGCTATGGGGTTTAAAACATGAAAGCAGCCGCTTAGCTGGACATAGATTAGCAAGGACTAATACCTCTGACAGCCGCATGAAATGGTTAAATACCATATTCCATGATACCTAGACAATCAAGATCTCAACCATCAAAACCAATGGAGAATGAAACTTAAAAACAATGGCTCTACTACAGTGACAATAAATTTCCTACATATATGAAAATTTCATTTTCAGCTAAATTTCCTTATCAATGATGCATTTGTTATGACCTGAAGACAGTGAAAGCTTAGTCTTTCAAGTGATCATACCCTTTGAACACTGAAGATCCATTTTGCAAAATGCGGTTTGACACCAATGGCTCATTTCTTCCCTGAGATGAACTTGCACCCATTTCCTCGATTGTGGATGAAGAAGTGCTGTTATCACCAGATGACCTGTGTTCTTGTGTAGGAGAAAGAGTTATTAATTCTTGCACTTCATCAAGCTCAACATCACCTGCACAAAGGACAACCAAATGTCATATGTAACCCATTGAAAAATAGAGCAATCAGCTATCAGTCATTTGTGCACTGTAACTAATGAAATTTGATGAAGAAAGAATCAGTTTGGGCATTTATGTTGAGAAAGCATTGCTGAGAGGTGACTCAAATTTCAATGAAACTAACCAGCAGAACCAACAAAGCAACTTGTAAAGTATGTTGTTGTTTGTGCAAGATATGTAGCTGCATTATTGAGGGTTGGAATGGAAGTAAACAACTGAAGCCCCTCAGATGTTGAATAATCATCATGCACCTGAGAGAAGTAAATAAGATTGAGACATGTCAAAAAGAATCACAAATATTAATTTTCCATATCAATTATTTGTTCATCTGAATGGAACTACAATAAGAAACTTCACGCTGAGTAATCTCAGAAAAAAAACAGTAAATACAAAGAAAGAATCACAAGAGAAGATAGAAGAATACATAAAATGTACTCACAAGTAATATAAGCCACTGGCACTTCAATGTACCAAAGCAGCATGACTTATAGCCATATACAACTAGCATAACTACATCTCATGAAAAATGAATAAGCAATTACAAGTTTCAATGCGTTAAACATTTCTTCGTAAAATATTGAAATAATCAATATTCATCCCACATTAATGTATCAGAAAATTCTATGATCAAAGACTAACAATAAACAGAAAAACTGACCTCAACTGCAATGTGGGCTCAATTTATTCAACCCTAGATTTGTTGTCAAAACAATAAAAAGGAAAAAAAAAAACTACTGCAAAACCATCTCATGTTAATGCATTTCCACTATTATCTCATGATCATTTGTTTGTTTGAAGTGTTAGATCATTGATGCAAGTAAATTATCAAAACAAATAAATGTATGTTGTATGTCATTGTTCCCTTTGATCAGAAAAAATTGAGGAAAATTTTCATTTCCTTTTTCTCCAATAAAGTCAATTTTTTTCAGCCCCTGGGCTATGGTACGGCAGGGTGTCCATGCAGTCTCCCAAGCACCCATGGTTCAATTGCTGACTATGGCACACTGCATGATATTTTCCTTCGATGGGATGACAAACCTGGGATGTTGGGCTGTTGGCCCATCCTCTGCAAGTACTTCCGGATTTATCCTAAAGGCCGATGGGAAACCTCTGTAGGGCTAAGTTGATCATCCCAGGATGGATTAGTCGATTTGAAGCAGTCTGAAGTATTTGGTGCTAGCTTTTAAAAAATAAAAAATAAAAAAAAAAAATAATAATAATAATAATAATAATAATAAAAAATAAATAAATAAAGTTAAATTTTTTCATGAATTGCTGCATTACCCTTACCAAATTTTAAAGATTGATAATGCTTCCTTAAATGATGAATGCTTAAATGACGTATACTTAAATGATGTATGCTCATCAAGAAATAATATATTTTAAGTTCAGATCTTTGGGATTCACTTCATGCCAATTAATGCAGTAGATGCACCATGAAGAAGCATCTGGTTACAAATGCATGGTACATCTACTTGGTAAGAGAGGTAGGAAAAAGATGGGACATTCACCTAGCTAGTAGAGAAGATGAAAGACGTGATAAAGGGGTGTGTTGAGACATAGCTGTGACCAAACGACAAACTCTTTCAATTTTTTCAATCATCACATCATGAAATAAACAAAATAATATTGCTTTAAAAAAATACTAAACTCTAAACATCGTCAAAGTTGACAGGTATAGAGAAAAAATGAAAACCCTCAGAAGCAGAAACACCAACTAGAATACTTCAAATTCATTGTCATGAAGATATAACTATGTTTTCCCAAACCTAGACTCCACAACCCTATTCCTCCTAAAAGTTCATATTTCTTCTTGTTTGTGATCTCTCATATTACTTCTGACTCATAAATAACTTACAGATTGATTACAAATAAACATACACCACCTTAGATTGCACCACAACAATATGATCTTACACAAGCCCACACAAATGAAATGCAAGATGCATAACTGCTAACAAATATTTTTCCATAAAGTTGAAATTTTCTAAGATAAAAAAAAAGTCTAAAATAGAAGGTGAATTTTATTTTATGCTCTAATAACTAGTGAATCCATTTGCAAATTCCATTCAACCAATTTAAAGCATGATCCTTCTATTTGTAAATTCTTATAAATTTAAACTGCCAAAATGTTCCAACATTAAGTAGTACAAACACAAGCTTTTGAGAACTGATTTAACTGATGAGATAAGCAAAATTTCCTGTTGCACTCACACACAAAGACTATGATATGGATGTCTAAAGAATTTAAATTACAAGTCTAGGAGAATGAAGCACCATGTTCTGTGAACTAAGTCAAAATCAAAGGGCTGGAATCACTCATTCAAGGTAATAGATCAACTTGATCAAACCAGTAAATAACTCAAAATAGGAGCAAAAGGAGACACAAAATCCTGCATTGGATATTGACAGATGTAAATGCAAAGTTCATAAGATAACACTCACAAATATTCCTCACCATCAAAGTTGAAGTTGACTCCCTCCCTCCAGAGGAGCTTCCTTCCATGGTTGAGATAATCCTACATTCATTAGACTATTGTAAATGGTACTCAATTTATCAAAAGCATATTCATTAAAGTGAGTAGACTAAATGAAACACATTTCCAGAAAACTAGTGAAATTCCTCTTCGCAACCCAAAATTCATGTTTGGTTCATTTGATAGTCTATGCAATAAATAATTAAACACCAAATGACACATATGGACTTAACCATAAAATGGCCCATATAAAACCATTCACTATAATTGTAGGTTTGCATCATGTCATCCGCATATCCTACTTAAGTTCCAAACTAACTAAAAACAAGACAATCATACAAATATAACTTCTATAAAAAGGAAAAATAATCAAGGATTATTTAAATTAAAGAACAAGAAGTTATTGCAAATAGAAGTTTTAGATATTTTAATCTATTAGTGCATAATGAGATAAGATATCATTTACAATATAGAGTGAGTGGGTAAGATGAAAATAGAGGCTTTGTAGTCTTACGTAATCCTTGTGCATCCCTTATGCTAAAATAAAAATATTGTAAGACAAATACATCTAGATACTGGTATTAACGGGTCATTAGGATCTTTTTCCTATGTTGAGCTAACCTAGCATTGGAAAAAAAAGGGGTCATCCTTGACATATACCATACCTCCCATCTCCTGCCAAGATGCAAGAAAGTGTCATCCTCAATATGGCTCATGCATCCCATCTCCTTACCTGACTGGAGTGGGTTGTGCACCTCATACTTCTAAAGATGATATTTGGGAAGTTTAGGTTATAGTTTTAAGCATCATGTAGTCTTGGTTGGTATAGGTGAGACAATTCAATTGATAGGGAAACTGAAATTGACATGAGCCTAGACTAAATGAATTGATAGCGATATATTCCAAACATTGGCCTCCTCCTTTGCTCATGAGATTAAAGCAACAAAGTCAACACAAAATGGAGCTCAATTCATCATCTTCTTTTCACATAAGATCCATTATAGAGAGATACCTACCATAGCAAGCAAGACCAGAGGCAAAATCAATGAGAGAGATGCAGCAACAAGCAAGAATGTTAAATCTCCTTTTTGTTGCTCCTACACCTCTTCCTCCGAGAAGTAAACTAGAGTTACTTCTCGTGTTGATTGCACCATGTTTGCACAACATGGCACTGTCCGTGGCACAAAACAATATTTTATCTTGTCATTGAGATAGACTTATTGATGTTTTGATTACAAAGAAATACAAATAAAAAGAATAATATAGTCATGTAATTCACACAAATGAAGCTCTAAGAGATCGATGTTAAAATGAATAAAAAGATGAAAGAAAAAGATTTTAACATGTTTGATGTGGTGGATAAAGGAGCCCAATAAAAGTCAAGTAAATAACCGAGCGACATAGCGTCCAAGTGGACTAGACAATATAACGGAGAGATGTCAGTCATTAAGCCAAACCCAAGCCTGAGCCAAAAGCGGACAGAAGGCAAGACAACTGACAAAACGGGACGTTCGGTCAGCTGGCTTCTCGAGCATACCAAATGGCCGACCGGAAAGACCGCTTGGTCAACCACCCCTTTTCGAATTGATGATCTTAGAATGACTGCATCACCTAGCGACAGCTAAGTCGGATCTCGACTTGGTCAGACGACACCTTGCGAAAGACCATCAGAAGGACCAGCAGGATGAGTGAGCGCGAGGCGGACAACCCTCCCAGGCCCTTATTGAAACAACCCTTATCTCTATATTTATTTATTTATTTTATTAGCAATTTAACTTAGTTACCAACAGCATTCTAAAATATCTCCAATAGACAAGAGTAATTTAAATCTACATCCCGGTACAATCCTAGGGAAACATAATCGGAATCATAGAGTTTAATATCCTGCTACAAGTATCCCCAGACAGTGTGCTCTGCATTTCGTCTCTTCTCCTTGGTTACTCCGCCTTCCCATCCCCTATAGCTCTGGGAGTTGTCTTCCGTACCTATACCATATTCATAGTGAGTCCACGGACCCAGCAAGCATATTTCCTAAGTACATACAGGATAAAGCAGTACACAATCTGAGGTTAGAACATCATAAAGCCGTAATCTAGCATTCACAATTGAAAACCAATAACCATAAGAAACTATAACTTAGCACATTTTGGGTAAACATGATGCAATGGTGGTAACCTAGTATAGAACACAGTCATCCAGTCATGGTTCTTAGCTCGTTGGGAGGTACCTCCTATAAGAACCTATATCAGTTTAGCCGAAGCTACCATATCTTTGCATTACTAGTCTTGTTTGGAATGACCGCTTCGAAGCTCATCCCTGAGCGCCAATCCCGTATTGTTACGACACATTCAATCAATCATCTAGTTATCATAAATATCAACATAAGAATTCATATCATATATTACAAGTAACTTGCATAGTTCTTATACTAGCTTTCTTAAAAGAACAATTCAAACCTTCAAGCAGTGCCTATTCAATCCAAACATCATAAGGTAGCAGGAGAAATAAAAAAAAACGTCCAAGTATCATGCGGAAACAAAGACAACGCCACTATTTAACACCCAATCCTATCCTTTAATTCTGTCCCGATAAAATTTCATTGAACAAAGAATCCATCCCCAGTTAAATCATCACTTTCATATTTCAAACAAAACACAAATTCCGGCCTGCATTATATTTCTGTTCCAACAGCAACAACAGGAAGAAAAAAAACCCGACGATACTGAAGTCACAAATCCGATACTACAAGGCGAAATTCCAGACATTTAAGAATCGATACGAAAGAGCACATATCTACATTACCACAACTAGTTTCCAGCGATAAAATAACATCCGCAATCAAAACTCCCTTTGTCGAACACTAAACTAAAATTCTGGACTTCACAACTTGGATCATATTGTCAATCAATCCCAAAGCTTCCATAAAGCCATTAGGGAGAAATCAAAACATCTTAAATCTTAGTCTTTATCCCATAAACTTAAACTTCCTTGATAAAAATCCAACCACATCCGAAGAATCCTATTGCAAAAACAGCGCAAAGAACCGAGGATGGATCCGATTATACCGTGAATAACCACACAAGAAGCAAAAACCATTCAAATACAATCAATATATCCCGAATCCGAAGCAACACCAACTAGAACACGCCAAAATTCTCAGCGCCCGAAGATCAACCAACTTATCCTTCCATTAGTCTGTTGGAAGAAGATTTCATGTCTACCAGTAGCTTATACTAGCAATCCGCCGAACTACTCATCCTATACCTACTAGGGAAACTACTTGCCTTGTATCCTTGGTGAAAACCCTAATCGCCGGTCGCCGCACGCCTCGTAGCCTCTCACCCACAGAAT
>JBAMIB010106716.1:0-25599 GCA_037177415.1 Kaempferia rotunda
CCTGATATTTTGTTATATCAGGCCCAATGTGGCTGATTTTTTAACGGCAGGGGTAAAAAAGGAAATTCATATTTTTTAGTGCGTCTTTTGGTAAATTTAAAAGTATAGTGTGTGATTTGATAAATACGAATTTTTGAGTGCGTTATTTAGTAAAAAGCTCATTAAATAGCATTGCGGATTATAAATTTCTGCAAAAACAACATAAAAGAATCGAGATGCAGCTTACGAAGTGGTCAACAGCAGAAAACACGAGGCGAAAAGTCAACGAACAAAGAAAACAAAGGAGTACTTGTGTCGATCAAATTGTTGACGTGGCAAAAGGCGATTCGCCCCAGGCCAAATTATAAACTTTATTAGAATTTCTCAAACCCTCAAGGAAAACTGTTGATGATATGATACTTGAGTGTCAAGGAAAATATAATTTTTATTATTTCTGTAGTTCGACGTAGGAAAACCAGCCTTACGGAATGTAAATTAGTCAAAAGTAGAAAGCACGAGGTGAAAAGTCGACGAAGAAAAAAAAAACAAAAAAAAACTGTGTCGATCAAGCTGCGGGCGATACTAACCGGAATAGCTGATATCTGAAGCCGAAGATTTACGAGCAATCCTTGGTCATCGCATAGATACTTTCATCTTTTTAAATATATATTTTATTCGATCCGACAAATATTTACTTGAGTATCAAGAAAGATCTACTTAAGTAAAATATTTGTTGTTGGACTATTCCAATCTCTGACCCGGTTCGGGTCTTTGAAAATGAGCCGGAGCCTTAATTTTTTTTGGGGTAGGAAAGGGGGAGAAAGTAAAAACGTTTCTCACCTACTGTTTGAATTGATCCAACCTTGCTAACGCCTCTTACCTAAATCATGCGTAACCATAAATATTTCTCTTATTTGATGGAAATTTGACTTTTTTTATTTAGACTGACCAAAAATAATTTCACACTTGATAGAATATGAAATACTTTTATGGTTGGATATATTATTTCTATAAAATATCATACTTTGATATTGACAAGGTCGGCTCCATAGCTATCAATTTTATATTTAAATTATGAGCTTGTGTTCAATAGCTCACTACTGTTCATCTAATCGATCAACATCTCAACATGGTTGCCAATTAAATTATTAATATAATCTGTGTTTAATGCATCATAGTTTTCCTTGTCATGTACTTAATAAAAAAGAAAACATACTTTTCTCTACCAGAGTTAATGGGCAATCAAAATTAAGGCCCCACTTAAAATATCTTAATCATAAAAAAATAATAAAATAACATGATACAGAAGAGATATAGATGTTGTGTGTAAATTTGAGTGAGACTAATTTGTTCACTAATTGTCCCAATATATATTATTTGTTTATAATCAAACTTTCCAAGTAAAACTTTTTGACCAACGCCCCCGACTAGGAAAAGGCAGTTAACATCCAAAATTTTAAAGCGACTGAAATAGCAAGAATGCCCTTTTCATTATTTGTAACTTGTAAGTTGGAATTTTATAACAATTTGTTTTTTTTTTGATAGAATGGGAAAAAAAATCGGCTATTATAAAAGTAAAAACATAAAAAAAAAGAGATCATAAAGTTGAAAATTTGTGCTATTTTTTTATATTAAATATACGGTCTTTTTCATTGTATATTACAGTAAAATTTTAAAATATTTATGTCTAATATTCTAATTATTTTAATTGTTTTTGGAAGTTGCAACTACCAATTTAATAATTAATACTCGTTCTTAATTATCATACCCACCCGTTCCCTGGACGGTCAGGATTACATGACGGCCGAACCCTTGTTGGTAATTTCGCAATCTGAATAGCTGCTTATTTATTTATTTATTAAAAACCCACTGGATTTATTTTATTTGTTTTCGCTGCCATCGTCTTCGGTAATGGGTATCTTCTTTCCCCACTTTTCACCTCTCTTAGCCAGCGAAGTCAACCTCGATCAATCGATCGACAGCGAGCGGCGTTGTGATAGGAAGAAATTTAATACGATGGGGAAGGAAGATGTTGCCGCACAACCACTTCCTCGCTGCCCTCTTCGATCTGGTCCGACGGCGTATCGCGCACACTGTCCGCCTTCTTTCCTACTGCTTTCGCCCTCGCGCGATCTCCGTTTCTCCTCCTATTTGTGGCGCGGCTTGGTAATTTTTGAGCCATCTCTTGTTCGTTTCTTCCTTCTCGGTTTTGAGATGTCCAAGGTTGTTCTGACCGCGTGTTATCGAGTTTCCTTTTTTTTTTGGTTGATCTCTATCTTTTTCTTTGTATAATTGTATGCATGCAGATTTGACCATCATTGTTTTCTGTGGACGTCAGGAAGTGTCTGAATTTGTAATGAGCGCTTATAGATTTCTCTCTGTCTCTCACCACACGATTTGCATTAGGAGAGACCACTAACCATGATTTCTCAGCTCTTCATGATTTTTTTTTAATTATTATTTTCATTTCATTTTCTTTTTCTGTTATGATTGGTCGAGTGATGGTAGTTTAAGGTGTGAGCCAACCAAACATCAAGTGATTCTTGATACTCAGTCTATTTGGGGTGGATTGTGAATATAATCTGTTCACACGTTGTTTGTGATGCTAAAACTCATCATAATTTTTTCATTGCTTTAACCAATCTTAAGTTCTATATTCAGAATCTGAGGCACAACAGCTTTTCTTATGCAAACAATCTTAAGTTCTATATTCAGAATCTGAGGCACAACAGCTTTTCTTATGCAAACAGCAAACTAATGTAAAATAATAGATTTTTTTTTTATGATAATAAAGTTTTTATCATTTTCTCGGTCTGTATATTGTTTCTTACCGACTTGAGTATGCAAATAACAACTGCTTGTTATCTGCCAGAATTATATACGATGCCCTTTTGGTACAAGATTAGCAAAAAAATAACTGACGTCTTGGGAATTTGAAGATTCTATAAAGAATTGCCATTGAGATGTCAGCTAAACTTCTCTTTTACGGGATTATATTGTGTACTCTGTATTTTAAGTACATGCTGTATGCAGAAGCACAGACAACAGATCCATCAGAAGGTAAATCCATCTCTTGGCTTTCTGCATCTTTACTCTCATTTTCTTAAGGAAATAGAGTCTATTTCGGTACCTCAGTGATTTTAACTTGTAGTCTCATAATATGAATATGGAGAACTGCTGTGTAAGATACTATAGTGGATACATTTGTTTGTTTAACCTGAAAGTATTCCCTACTGATGAACGCAAGAGAGAAACTGGACTAACAATCAAAACAATTCTGGTTATAATTAGCTTTTGTTCTTCCATTTAAGATGCTCCATTCTATGATGTGTTATTTGTTCTTGGCAATGAAATTATTCTCGAGTCCTTATATGATTTTCATATTTTTTTTCATATTTATTTTTATCCACAGTTAGGGCTTTGGGAGCTATCAAGAGCAATTTGATCGATCCTCTGGGAGAACTTGACAATTGGAATGATGGAGATCCATGCATATCAAATTGGACAGGGGTCATATGTCATAATTCTTCATTACATGATGGATATCTACATGTCCTAGAACTGTACGATTGCAGATTTTATCTTTGTTAAAAACCTTCCTTTTTGGACTATTATAGTTAAATGACATTTTCGGTAGTCTGAGTTATCATGGGCGTAACTGTACTGTATTGAAAGAACCATTATAACACTAGTCATACACTGCTGTGAGCATATTTCTTACTGACTAAATATCTATTGTGAGAGTAAAAATCTGTATAATATCCCCTCTTAACTTGGAGCACAAATTATTTCCAATTTGTTACACATACTAGAAAGGCCATAAATAGAAAATGAAAATGTAAAACTGATAACGCATTCAATAAAAATGAAGACAAATTGTAACTTGAGAGACCTTGATAATGTTACCTCTTCTGGATTGATCTTCAAAAGAATAGACAACTACATTTGATGAAGACTCAAGTTAGTTTGTTCTTCAAAGGATGACTTTCTTCTTGATTAATATCTTCATCCTTAATTCTCTTTCAAACTGGATAAATTGAGAAAATGGATAGAATTGGATTCCAATATTCACATTTTGACAAGCAATTAATTAGAAGAGAGATTCAATATCTAAAATTACTCTATAGACAAGGAGAAGATATCATGCATTTGATCGAGGGATGTTTTGGCATCTACTCAAGAAGAAGAAATGAACCTAACATATCTTGTAAAACTATATTGAAATTGGTAGAACTATTTATTGACAAAACTAAATTAGGGCTCAATTTTTACTAGAGATCAAGTTTTGATCATTTTCTCCAAGAGAGGAAGAAGATGTCAACAAAAATGGAGTAAAAGTTTGACATGGACTCTAAGATAAGAGATATTGGAAGAGAGAAAGATTGCTTATCTTAGATCATATGCACAACAAAATGAATTGTGAATTAGCAAATCTTGCATCATTGCAACTTAGGTCAAAAGGATGGAGAGAAGAAGATGAAGTGCTTTGATTAGCCGACCACTTATACTAAAAACTCGAGCTATTAGATAAGCAACCAATTTTATCTAATGGACCATTACACTTGTTTATGCAAGATCAAATGTCAATAGTCGAGCAATTTGTCTATCTACCCTGGAGGATGAATAGAAGATGAATTGATTACCCATAGGGGGAAAACTCTACTGTGGAAAAGAAAGGATAGACCGTGGAAAAGGGTAACTCGCAGAGAAGGTAAAGGAAAAGCAGGGAAACAAGAGGGTGGCTAACCACTTATGCTAAAAGCTGGAGCTCTTAGGAAAGAACCAATTTTGTCTAATGGACCATCACACTTGTTTATGTGTGATCAATGTTCAATGGGTGTGGAGCCTCCTCTTAGGGTTTGCTTATACCGGAGGATTAATAGAAGATGGATTGATCACCCTTAGGGAAAAATTCTACCATGGAAAATAAAAGGAAAGATTGAGAAAAAGGGAAACTTGCGGGGAAGGAAAAGGAAAGAAAGGGATCATTGTCAAAGGTGATCTTACCACTTACCCTAAAAGTTCAAGCTTCCATACTCTAGACCTCTTTGTTCTGATAAAGTTAATTGGCTAAGCATTTACCCAAAAAGCTCTAAGTGTCAAGAAAGAGATCAATCTAATTGACTACCACACTTGTCTATGTGAGAGTAATGAGTGTGGACCCCCTTAGCTTCAACAATTTTAATCAACGTTTGTTGGACAAAAGCCCCACTTGGACTTGTGTTGGTTCAAAACCTAGGATTTTTTATAGAATGATCCAACCTTTTTTTAAAAAAAGATCCATATGAATTATCCAAATTCATTGAACTCTTGTAGAAATTCATGCAACTGAGAGAAGTGGGTGACATGCGAATTTGTGGTTCAGGTGCGTAGGTTGATATTGAAGTTTAATTGATCATGACACTTATGAATGACCCAACAATTGTGTTAGGCTTAGTTTCAGTTGCATCAATGAAAAGCTGATGTTGAAGGCTTTTTCTGTCTGTTGATTGCAATATTAAGGTTGGAGAAGGGTGATAATGTAGGTAGCACTTCTCAATGTCAATGTCTTTGAGGCAGGTGACGGTGATTGTAGAGTGAAGGATGCCATGCTATAAAAGGGCTTCTAGGAGAGGAGTAAGTAGATGTATTAACTAGTGTACCTTGCGCTTGTTCTTTACTATCTTCCAAAATGTGTAATGGCATGATCTCCTCTATTGAAGCTAGGATGCTCCACACCAATTAGTTTAACATGGACAAGTGCAATGGTCCAATTTATGAATATAAATTGGTCCCTTTTCCACCAACTCAAGTGTTTGGCATAAGTGATTAGCTAATAAATTGTAACATTGTGTCCAAACTTGTTGTTGGAAGAAAACACATGAGAAAATATACGGTGAAGGGAGAAATGTGAAGTTGGATGGGGAACGGAAGGCAGCCCCATCACACCAATTTGTTGGGTTGCAAGATTGTAAACAAAATCCCACATTGGAAAGACATGGAAAAGATCATAGGTTTAAAAGGAATAAGATATCTCCATTGGTATGAGGTCTTTTGGGTAGAAGCCAAAAATAAAACCATGAGGGCTTAGACCCAAAGTGGATAATATCATACCATTGTGAAAATATATGAATTTTTTTTACCCAACAATATGTATCAGAGTCCGAACTGCGAGAAAGATTAACCGTCGACTATGCATAAGAGTTATGATCTAATCAACCCATGTTGGTGCAATGTTGACCTCAAATGAAAGGGGTTCCCATGTCCAGATTAAGAGAACCTGACACTAGGCTGAAGTCCAGTTAGGACCTGATAATCGGCACGAAGTCTAGATAGGTCAAGGTGTGACCTGATATCTGGTAGGAAGTCCAGCTGGGTCTGTAGGACCGGATAGCTGACTGAAGTCCAGTTGGATCTGCGTGACTTAACAAGGTAATCTTGGTGGGTCGAGGATCGAACATTAGACGAATGAGTTTGAGGGTGTGGTCTTAGGAATTGTTGGATTGCAAGGTTGCAAACAAAGTTTTACATTGGGAAGACATGAAAAGATTATCGATTTATAAGATAAAGATATCTCTATTAGTATGCGGATATCTTAATTTTTTTGGACCCAACAATTGGTATCAGAGTCAGGATTGCAAGAAGGACTAACCGGTGACAGTGCACAAGAGTTATGGTCCAATCAAGCATTGTTGGTGCAATGTTGACCTCAAACAAAAGGCGGTTCCCATGTCCAGATTAAGAGGACTGACACTAGGTTAAAGTCCAGTTAGGTCTGTAGCACCTGATAACTAGCACGAAGTCCAGATAGGTCAAAGTGTGACATGATAACTGGCAGGAAGTCCAGCTAGATTTGTGAGACCTGATAGTGGGTCGAAGTCCAGTTGGATCTGTGAGATTTGACAACTTAATAGGAAGTCCGGTGGGTCGAGGATCAGACATCAAGCGGATGAGCTTGAGGGGTGGCCCTTAGTTTAAGGGGGGATTGTTGGGTTGCAAACAAAGTCCCACGTTAGAAATACATGGAAAAGATCATATGTTTATAAGATAAAGATATCTTCATTGGTATGAGGCCTTTTGGGTAGAACAAAAAAATAAAACCATGATGACTTAGGCCCAAAGTGGACAATATTATGTCATTGTGAAGATATGTTAATTCTTTTGGAACCAACACAATCTTGTGGTCTCTCTTAAGGGGATTGAAAAAGAAAGTCACACTAATCGTAGCTGCCTAAATACCAATTTAAGAGCGACACAATCTATTATAATTATTACTCTCATACTTGTAACGCATATTTACTAAATATTGGTGCAACACCAAATGTTTACACACTCATAATCACATAACTATTAATTCCTAACAATAAGTGTTTGATATTGTGAAGGCGATCACTTGCCTTTTCTAACTGAATTGTTTCTCTTACAGGCAGCTTCTTAGAATGAATCTGTCTGGAACCTTATCTCCTGAGCTTGGAGCTCTGTCACATATGGAAATATTGTGAGTCAACGTTAAACTTATATGTTAAGAAAGAGATATTTATCGTTCGTCTAGCCTCCACATATGCGGTGAATAATTTGCATGCACTCATACTGGATAATCTTGTATTTATCTGTATAGGGATTTTATGTGGAACAACATAAGTGGCAGTATTCCTACGGAAGTTGGCAATATCACTTCATTGAGACTTCTGTAAGTCAAGTATCTAGCAAAACACATTATAAATATGTTATGTTTCTGAGTTCTAATTTGTTTTCTTCTCCAAAAGGATGCTTCAAGGAATTTATAACTTAATCTTTGTAATTTTCTTTTAACTTGTTTAATTGGGTCAGTGCGAATTATTTCTCATTCCTTGTTATTAAATATTAATATATGGGATTACAGATGGTGATGTATATTTTTAGTCCCATTTTCATAGGATCAATTACACGATATATATGTGCACTCAATACTATTGGGAAGTTTTCTAGTGATTTAATTAATATCTGAAAGAGAATATCTATCAGAGTTACTGAAATATTTTAATGACCAAAGTAAGGAGTAGACATAGGGCATAACTGCATTTGTTTGTGTATTAATCTAATTACCTATTGGGTTGGATTTACTTTGGTAATTAACTCAATTTGTGTGTTGGATGTAGGTGGTGTTGCTATAGCCGTACCTTTTTTTTTTTTTTTTTAAACAATTTTACTGAAGTGCAGTCTGACCAGTTCAAAGTTCTGATTTTATATTGGCATTATCTTGATTGTGTATGCATTCACATAAAGTAAAAATGATTTGTTCTGACTGTCTTTCAATAAAATTTGCATTTTCCGAGATCTTGGCATAATTAACAACTAAAGTCATTTATTTGTAGATATATGTCAAGATGAGGTAACTTTTTTGGTTTTCTTAATTTTTTTAATACTCCTTGAGCCTCATTATAATCATTATTATGACCAAATTTTATCTTAGCTGCCCTGGCCTGACATTTTTAATATGATATTTAAAGATATCTTATTTCATATTTATTTTGTTCCTGCAGGCTCTTGAATGGTAACAAATTATCTGGTTCATTACCTGAAACGATTGGCTACCTGCCAAACCTAGATAGGATACAAATAGATCAGAATTTTATATCAGGAGAAATACCAAGATCGTTTGCAAACTTGAATAAAACCAAACATTTGTGAGTTGGAGATTATGTTATCCATTTGATTTGCATTAGCAATGTACTTTCACTTAATGTTGGATGAATCTCCCTCAGCCATATGAACAACAACTCAATAAGTGGGCAAATTCCTGCAGAATTGGCAATTTTACCAAACCTCGTACATTTGTAAGTTCCAGTAAATGTTGTCTATTATTAGTTTAAATTTTTACAATAATTTCCAATTTGGCATGTTTACGTGAGCATATGCCTTTTTCATAATTTTCTATGTTCCATCTCATTACTAATGAAGTTTATTGTAGTTTGCTGGACAACAACAATCTCACAGGACATCTTCCTCCAGAGTTTTCTGGGCTTCCTAATCTGCTTATCCTGTAAGTAGTAGCACTTGCATTAAATGGACAATGACATAGTTTTCTTGCTTTTTAGGCATTTCTTAATCTTTCTCTCTATGCAATTGCACTCCACAAACTGAATCTTGTTGTACTTCAGCAGATGGAAGTATAGTGGTTTCAGTAAAATGTACATGTAAACCACCTAGACTTCACCCCTTTTCCCTGATCTGTGAAAAGAAAAATGTAATTTGAAAGATTACAAAATTACAATGGAAGTATAATTACAAATGTCAATCTTCAATTTATGCCAATCAATACTTATCTCTCACCTTCAGGAAGTTTGCTATTCTTTACTTCCTCTTCACATATAACGTGAAATGCTTGAGGTTGCTATGTCTTTCTTGTTGACTTGGTGCTGTGTCGTAGGGATTCCCGTTCATGTCACTTTACTGATTATAGCGAGCATCCAACTGTAGACAAAGAGTGAGAATTGAATGTAACCTAGCTGACATGATGAATTTTACTTCTTTATTAGGTGTTGCACTATCTTCAACATGATGCATTAGCAAATCCAGGGGTGGACTCGTGTCATATAGCTCCACATAGAATATGAATTGAAGAATCATTAACTAATTCAAAAGAGAAAAAAAAGAGAGAACATGCTTTTTGGTGGTGCATCTGCTGACTATTCTGTTTGATAACATGCTACTAATTTTTCTTTCACAAGAGAGAGCATTCCTAAAGTACTGAACATCTAAAGAGCTGATCGTTGAGTTAGACTGGAAAGATGAATATCTTTGACCTAAGGGCCAACAATTCTTTCTTTCTTTTTTTTTAGCTAGCTTTATCTTCCTTACATATGTAGGTAGCCACCTATAAGCAGAAGAGAAGTCAAATGAGAATGTAGTACTGCTCTCAACTAGTCCGTTAATAGGGTTAGTCTCTTTGCACAATTTAATTACATATAATTAACTATACAGTATAATTACACCATATAACCCAAACCCAGAAAAAGTTCCAAATGGGGCATCTGTGGCAATAAATTCAATGACATTATTATAGGGAATTATTTTCTCGCTATTTGATAAGCTCTTATCCATACTAGTTGAATTTGTATTTTCTATCTGTAGATCTGTATTTTCTTATCCACTGCTAGTTGATTTTGTTTATTTTTCTCAGTTTCTGTGCTAATGTGTACAATGAAATGCTTTAGAGAGATCAATCCTTCTGGAAACAGTATTTTGAGAACACTCTTAGAACTTGTACTTGCCTTTATTCCATTCCATTTGATAAGTATTTCTTTGCCTGTATGTTACCTTTTACAAGTCTTTTATCTATCAATTTGTTCACTAGTATCAAACAACGCCAAGTAACATTCTTATTTACATTTTACACCTTTCTTCGTTATGATTTTCAGTACTATATAACACAATATTTGAGTATCTCTTAAGCAATCTCTTTATTTGTTTTCTTTTGACTCAGTCAGCTGGATAATAATAACTTCAACGGGACATCAATTCCAGCTTCCTACGCCAACATGTCTAAGCTCTTAAAGTTGTAAGTGTTTTTCCCCCTTTCTTTTTAATGCAAGTCTGAAAGCATTTTAAAGATTTTATTTAGCAATTTGCATTATTTTGTGAGAAGGGAATTTGGCGCTTAATTTGGTAAGCTCTTTTTTCTGTTGAGAGAATCATTTAACAAGTCTCTGAAGAAGCATTTTGTTTTGTTAAATTTTTTATTTTTCAGGCTTGTTTTGGAATCTGTTACTTTTTTTTTTTTTTCAAAAGGCGATAGTAAGTTGATGCTCTAGAAAATGATCAATTTGCCATGGGATACATTTCTAAGAGTCTAAAAATTTAGAAGTTTTTGTATTTGATGCAGTAAATTTATATATATATTTCTTTTGTTCTCGCAATCCTTAAAACATTAAGAAAATTTCTGGAAATCTATCAAACACCAGAGACTGGGTACAACCTATAAACTTTACAAAGAAGCTCGCTTGGGTTTTTAACCTTTCTGAAGGTGAAAACTTACCTACATAACCATAATTTCAAAGAAACCAATTGCCTGACTAGACCTAAACTAAACAAGCTATAGCCTGTTTGTTTACTAATCTTGGTGGCCTTCTTAAATAAAGGGGCTGAGCCTAGAAGGGAAACTTGTAACCTGCTAGCTGAAACTAAGAATGACAACGTACATTTCTGAGGTATTTTTTTCGAAGTTCATTTTTAAGAGAAATTCTTCTCTGCGAAATTCAAGTGAATCAGAAATATTCTTTTCTCACTAAAATTAAAATGACTCTAGAATCACCAGAAAATCTTCTTTTGACATGTGAAGAAGCTCTATGTTTATGCTTTATGCTCTATAATACTGAGTGCCTCACATTTGAGACATTCAATAGACCTTCAAGATTATCATATCATCTTTTTTCACAAAGAGTCCATTTGGAATCATTTACATTGGCAATAGAAAATCTTTATCCTCAGTCATGTTAACAAGAACTCCAGTTTGGCAAGCCTCATTCATTTCATGTTTCCCTTTTTGGTAAAAATCAACTCCCATCTGCTAGCTGTTTTTTTGATGGACCAAAAAATTTAAAAGCTACTCCAATTTAGAATCTCTTAATTGGAGTAACAAAGGATCATCAAAATATGCTCGACTATAATTGGGCAAATTTTTATTTTCCATTAAACTGTAACATATATTATTTAATTTATTTACATCTTTTCCATTTAACTCAGTTTACTAATACTTCATACATTTACAGTTTGCTAGTAAATGTTGGGGTTATTTACATGTGCGAATTAAACTATCATGGCTAGGTTTCTTATAAATCACTATACTCCCATTATGGTCTATCCATTATATTTTCTCATCAGTGAGTATTAGTTTCCTAGCTTATCATCTATATCATATCCACATTAGCTTAAATTATGAACAGAACTGCTAACATGGTAGTCGATTAGGATGATTACATTGATATGGTGGAGGCTCGAGATGATGTGGGCACTTCAGTTGGTACTTCTTTGATTTGTTACTGTTGAAAATGGATGAAAGTATGTGGAACTCTAGTGAAAATTTGCCAAAAAGATAAAAAAGGAAAGTTTGGTGCCTATTTCAAGTTTGGGTTATTATTGTTATCAATTATCATAAATTCATCTTTATAAATAATTTAAATATATTAGATACATAAAATACTCATTATTATGAAAAACGAAGTTTTTTATGTTTACTTGCAATAATATGGGTGACAAATAAAAAATTTATGCTGATAATGGATGTATTAACTAGAATAACTTACTTCGAAGCTTTCAACTTTTACAAGGACAAATACATCTGTAGAGACATGTGCTATATTTGATTTTTCATCTGCAAGTGTGTGTGTCTCTCTATTTGGCTATTGAATCTATCTATCTATCTAGTTTTGATCCTATTGTTTAGTTTTATGGCATTTTTTTGTTGAGATTGTGATCTATAACTTGCCACTGTCATTTTTAGTCCTTAGTCCTTATAAAAAAAATTGAAGGGGAGTCTTGGCACTGCCACGTGACCTAGAGGTCATGGGTTCGAGTCTAAAACAACTAACTGTAAACTTGTTGCCAGAGGTCACGGGTTGAAGTCTCTGAAACAACCTCTTGCAAAGCAAGGTAAGGTTGTGTATAATAGACCTTTATCCCTGGACACCGCATTGGCAGGAACTTCGTCACCGAGTTGCCCTTTTTTTAGTCCTTACAGAAAAAACTCTTGATGCACAGTGGCATACAGCCCACACCAGTTGTTTTTTTATATTAATGTTAAAAAAATGGAAATATAACTACTTATTTTTTTGTTTAACATTTTCTCCTCATCTAACATTTTAGCTTGGTTTCATTTCACAATGGAAATTAGGAGTCTTAGGAACTGTAGCTTGCAAGGACCTGTACCTGATTTCAGCACAATACCGAGACTTGGTTATCTGTAAGTTTTTATATCTGCCTTTGTCACTTGCTAATGGCCTGAAAACATTGTCATCTGTGAATTCTAAGAATCTTTTTGTACATTTATTTGCTAATTAAATCATATAAATTTGTGCTGTTTATTTCTCAGTGATCTTAGCTGGAACAACCTGAATGGAACTATTCCAACTAATAGACTTTCTGGCAATATAACCACCATGTATGGAGAATTCTTTGTTTAATTGAAGTTAGTTTGTTTTCAACTCTTTAGGGTCTATGACACAGTCATATTGTTGTGTTTCTGATACAGTGACCTGTCATACAATCATCTTAGTGGATCAATTCCGTCAAACTTTTCAGGTCTTCCTAATCTTCAAAGACTGTAAGATTGAGATTTTATATTTTTATTCCATGTCAAAAAGAGTTTGCTTAGTGAATTTTGTTCCTATGATTTTGGCTTAGTGGCATATTTTTAATTCATCAATATTCACTACTTTATGGTTCTTAACAGTAAGCTTAAGCTACCATTGTGGTGGTGTGCTGGCAGACACTATATTATTTGCTTGATCTTATTTTGCAGGCTTCTTGAGAATAATTCTTTGAGTGGTTCTGTTCCATCCACCATTTGGCGGAATATAAATCTTACTGGAAATAGAAGTCTAATTTTGTAAGATCTGGTTTATCTTTGTTTAACTGTTCTAGGTCTCTTTTTGGGAAATCAATGATTCGATAACTATAATAGGTGAACAGTTTGTTTTTTATTCTTTGGCTGATCCTTCCTGTCTTATTTTGCAGGGATTTTCAGTTTAATAATCTCACGAACATTTCAGATACTATTCGCCCTCCTGCAAATGTAACAATTTTGTAAGTTTTTTCTGGTTTTATCTACTTTGGTCATTGTAAATTTGTAATACCATTTATCAATAATTTAGATGGTTCATAATTGTTCAATGATAAACACACGAGTATTTTAAAGTTTAATAATACTTTTCATTGCAATTTTCTTTACATCATTGTACGCCATTTCATATCATAATCTAGAATGAACGAAAAGACATAGGGAGAGCAAATAGTACTATTCAAGGTTTATAATTATTCTTAACTGAGGTTTTGTAGTGGTTCCTTTATTGATCAATGTATCTGTATGGGTCGGTGCCAGTTGGCACCAATTAGTTGGAGGAGGAAGTTAAAGAAGCAGGTCTTCTTTTGATACAACTCTGTGTTGGCTGAATGACAATAGTTCAGGTGATAGGGAATGAGACCTTAGTTCTTTCTACTTGAACTATGCCTGGCCACATACAAACAACCTAATCAGTATACATAAAAGTGCATATAATCTGTTTATGGTTGTCCTAGTAGAGAAAGATGATCCAACTGTTCCTCCAGTTCCATGTGGGACTATACCCTTAATTCTTACCAAATTTGTAATTTTATAGTTCAGCAACTCATTTTGCTCTACACTATACCCTTAATTATTATTGCAGATCACAAAGTGTTTATACCTCCATTCATTCAGTTCAATTTATACATTGATTTCTCTATATTCTAGAATTTAGTGCAGAAACTCAAAACTCATTTTTGAGGTAAAATAACGAACCAAGGGTATTTGGGTGTGGAGAGAGAGACATAAAAGTACAAGATTTTGTTACTCGGAAAGTAGGGGGCATGATTTTAGTATACCTAAACTTCATGTGCATGATTGGGAAAATCTTCCCAGTTAGCACCTACCATCGATGGTGTCAATAGGGCTAACAACACTAGCTAGTTATGGACTAAATAAAAATTAATATTTGGCTGCAAAAATGACGGGAAAGATAGTTGTAGTAGGGTTGACACAAAAGGTGAGTAGTTGAGCAGTGGAGATTTTCCAAATCTCACAAAAGATCCTAGGAGGATGGTTCCTGTGACCAAAATGAATGCCACGAGGTAAAAACTATGACCACCAGTAGCATCATGCAGAAACATTAGGATAAAATAAAGATGTAGCATTAGGAGTATCGGAAGGTTTTGGATTTGTAGGATCAGATACAATGAGAGTGGATGAAGTCACATGAGATATAATCGAGAGGAAGTTGATGACTCTTAAGTAGTCATCAAAAAATCCGAGAAAAGAAAATTGCAAAATGAGAGAGAAGCAGAGGGTTAAAGTAATAAAAGAAAGGAATTCCTAATCTCACCCTAAAAGAAGAAAGTGCCTCTGAGTGGCAGAGGGTGCATCTTGCTTATATATAACTAAACTTGAGTCCATATGTAAAAATGATATTCATGCTTTTCATGTTAGATTTTTTTACATGAATGCGATTTTCAGCACCCAAATATAGCTAGAATTTTATTCTAACATTGTAATCTTGGTGCCACATTCATGCCTTTATGATGCATCGTTTCATAATTCTTGAAAAAAATGAATTTGAAAACAAATGCAAACCCAACATAGCTGTCATTATTGATCCCAAACTTAGTGTTCGAATATGTAGTTTTTCTTTTCCAAAGTTTAAATTTTATAGATTTGCAAGGAATTTGAGCTTTAGATATAAAATTCACTCTTTAATTTAGCTTTGATATGTAAGTTGATGGGTTATTTAGTGTGAACGTTATTATTAAGCTTTTTATTAGTTGCTATAATGCCAATGTTTAATCTCTTATTTTATTCAGGCTACATGGAAATCCTGCATGTAATGAAAATCAACTCCAGATAGGCCCATTCTGTCAGCTTCAAAATATACTGATCAATGAAAGTTCAACTGTAGCACTAAGTTGTGGTTCATGTCCTGAGGATCATGAATATAATCCATCAGCTCATCTTCTATGTTTTTGTGCTATTCCACTTCATGTTGAATATCGACTCAAGAGTCCAGGATTCTTAAATTTCAATCCATATTATGTTGATTTTGAGGACTACTTAACAAGTGGTCTATTCTTATCCGTACATCAACTTTACATTGACTCTGTTGTTCGGGAAGAAGGTCCAAGATTCAGGATGCAATTGAAGTTATTTCCTAACAACATTACTATCTTTAATATAAGTGAGGTTCTGCGAATCAGAAGCATGTTTACTGGGTGGCTTATTCGAGACTCTGATCTTTTTGGACCATATGAACTGCTTAACTTCAACATGGGATACTATGGATACGGTATATCAAGAGCAGACACTTTTTACTTGATTGTTTTTATTAAATAAATAATTCATATTCTAACTATATGCTTCCAAGTTCATATTCTTGATTGGACGCATAGTAGCAAGTTGTAATGTTCACCATTTTAGTCCTAATAATCCCATGTGATACTTTTATATCAGTGAAACAGAATTAAATGAAAAAAATCTTTGTTTTGATAAAGGAAAAAAATTCAACACAATTATCATCTGTATTTTAAAATTTTTATGTTTGTCCAATTTTGCAGACTTAATTGCTATGTATTTTTAATTAGGAACTACAGTGGAGATTTTGGAGTTGAAAGGGGTATTTCAAGTACCCCCAAATTCCCAAGGGTTGGATGCTTATATATATTAGCCTCTAGATAGACGGTTCATGTGCTGTAGATAGTTTTCCATTTGTAAAGAAATGTGATAATTTTGTGTTTTCTCTAATTATTGTTCTAATATTGTATCAATTGTCTGTGTTTGAATAAAAGTTAAAGATTGTTTATTGTCTCATTTTCTGTAGCTATACCAAAACATCCAGCATCTGGTTTAAACACGGGTGCAGTGGTTGGCATTGTATTGGGAGCAGTTGCTGGTGCATCTATTCTCTCTGTCATTATTACAATTCTCATAATGAGAAGGCACTCAAAATATCAGAGAACTGTCAAGAAACGGTCTTGTAAGTTCTTAAACACATTTGGAAGCCATGCAAAAGACTGATCAAAACTTTCCACTTCCCTTTGTTTTTTGGGTAAACACCCTTGAAATGTGAAATTATGTATCTCCCTCCTAGAGTGTCAAACAATCTGACACTCTTCAAAACATACTTGCACTAAAGTCAACTTATTTGGAGCGTAAAGTTATCTTCAGTTTCTTTGTTGGTTGCAATAGATTCAATTTATTAGTGTTTGATAATACCTTAGGCATTCAACTTATTCATCGTACTCAGTCCCCTGATTGCTAGTTCTGAACCATATTATAGGTTCTGTCCAGTCATGGCAAGTTAATTTAGAAAATAATTTAGGTTTTTTAGAGTGGATTGTGATTTAGCAAAACAGGATAATTTAGAGGGGAAATAAAACAATTTTATTATTTTGTCGGGAAAATACATATCTGTTGCTGCACATGTATCTGCCACAGGCTGAATTATGGATTTCTTAGGAAGTTACCACTTGGGAAATTGATACGTGATTTCTTTTCCTTTAGAGGCTATAATTTTATACATATTGTTTCAATTTTCAATTGTTACTTCATGTCTAAAGTACAAAAGTCTAGAGTGGTCACTAGTCAACTTTGACATGACATTAGAGCATAATTTGTCTACAAATCACATCTATGTTTGTATTAAAAAGTAAACATATCTGTGAGTTGAATTAATCCATATATTGGATTTGGTCCAGTCCAGTCTGCTTTCTTACACTGTCACACATCAGGGAGACTATTATATACGTTTGTATTAGTCTCTGTCCTAGTAGCTCAACATTGGTTAGACACTCAACTTTAACACTTCATAGAAGTGCCATGAATTTGAATGTATGCCTAGCATGTTTCATGACGTTTGATTTATGTTTTGTGTCGAGAAAGAGATTTTATAGTTTCTGCAAGTCTCTATGCCTTTTGTTTGGTTTTTGGATTTATGGTGATATATCCCCAAATGCATCTTGTACAATTCCTCATTTAATTATTTTTTACTTATGCCATTTGCATTATAATAGGATCAATACTACTTGCAGAAATTTTTATTATGTTGATGTTCTAACTTCGTTATATCAACAGTGTCAAAATTTCCAATAAAAGTAGACGGAGTAAAAAGTTTTAGCTTTGAGGAACTGGAACTAGCTACAAACAAGTTTGATATTTCAACTCAAGTTGGACAAGGTGGATATGGAAAAGTCTACAGAGGCATTTTAGCTGATGGAACTGTTGTAGCCATAAAACGTGCACAACAAGATTCGCTACAGGGTTCAAAAGAATTCTTCACAGAGATAGAGTTACTCTCGAGATTGCATCACAGAAACTTGGTATCTTTGATTGGTTATTGTGATGAAGAAGATGAACAGGTTTGATTTTGTAGATAAAGTACTTTAATTTGTTTGTTTCTAAAAGGAATTTCATCATGAACTTGTTGATATAGTTAAGATTTGAGTTAATGAACCCTTTGGTTATATTACATCCATTTGATGCACTTCCTGTACAAATCTTCTGTTTCTGATCGCCATTAATCAGAAGCTTGCTACTTAGAACTTAATAAATCTCATAAACGGTAAAGATAGTTATACACTTATTAGGTAGGATAGTAGCTTTGACATTTAGGTTAAGTGGACATGTATGGTTTGTTTCATTTTCATTAATCATTTTAAAATACCACTGGCATTAAAGACGAATCATGAGTACAGTTCTTTTATTATCATTCACGTAGTCTTTTGCATGCTTTTGTTGATCGCTCTAGCATGCCTTCCTGGATGTTATATAGTTTAAATTCCAAAGATATGGGTTGGACACTATTTCGTGAGACAACAACACAGAAACTTGCTTAAGCATCAATAGTAATTCAATGGCTGACAATGATAGCTGATGAACTTGCTAATTCTGTTCTTCCATTTAAACCTCCTTTATTCTTCCCTCATTTTTATTTCTCCTCATGCTCTTCTTCTTCTTCCTCCTCCTCTTCTTATTGTTCACAGTTTGACATGGTTTCTCACTCACCATCATGACAGAAACACCATTTCTTTCTCATCGGATATCCAAACCTTGAAGTAACTCATTGAAATATGGCATCTTGGGTAGGGGTGCAAACGAATTGAATTGAGCCAAATAATATGGAAATATTGATATTTGTTTGAGCTTAAAAAATATATATGATATTCGAACTTGATTCAAAGCTCGAAAATACAACAATTTTGGCTGGAGTTCAATTTGAAGTAAAATTCGAGCTCGAGTTCGATTCAAATTGTTTGAATCTTGATTCAAGCATATTTGAACTATAATTTGAAATGACTTAAATTTGAATTACTCGAACTTTAATTTGAATATATTTAAATTAAAATTGTGTAAAAATAATTAGAATTCGATTCGAGTTTGGCTCTCGAGCTGCTTGTGAACAATCGAACAAAATATTATGGGTTTGAATTCAGTTTGAAAAAATTATCGAACATAGTCGAGTTTGGCTCGGATTTGATAATTTTCAATATGAATTGAATATTTTTCAAGCCGGCTCGAAAAGCTCGTGAACTGACATTCATTTGCACCCTTAATGTTGAGTTATCTAATTCCAGGGATTTAGTTGTAGGAACACTGTAAAATTTGATCTGAAGTAATCATGACGGAATGCTCCTTCATTGTTATTCAAAATCTTTTCAGAATCAACACCGATTTTGTGTATATAAATAAGATTTGGTCGTTTCTTTGCCCTTTGTTGCTTTCATAAATGAAACTGCTTTCTTGGTCAGCCAAATGCAAGAGGTTTGAACTTTAAAATCTTGTATTTCACTATCCCTTTTACTAGTATGGCATATTTGGCAATGGTCCATGTCTGGGACCATACTTTGAAATTCTAGTGCGCTTGGGATTGCTTTAGATGAACCAGTAATCAATTACAGGGTTTATCTTGTACAACAATATTGATACCTGCAAAGTTATGTGATTCTCATACGGATTCCAAATACACAGGTCTTCTTGAGTATTTGCATGCCGTGTTAATAATTTGTTGAAAACATTAATTTAGTATGTCTCCATCATGCAGATGCTAGTGTATGAGTTCATGCCCAATGGTACTCTACGCGATCATCTCTCTGGTAAGTAAATATCTGTCTGGAGCGGTCCTACTCAGCTTTTGCTGCTATTTCAATTCAAACATGTTTATTCCTGTACCATATATGAAACCTAGTCCAGATATCTCGTAGGTCACAAATGTGTACCTCATTCAATCTTACTATACTGGTGAAGGAGATTCCACAGAACTCTGCGCTTCACTTTTTTTTCCTTTGTAAAAAATGGACTGTAGCTAGCCTTTTTGAACAAAGTTATTTGGGCTCAAAGGTGAATCCTTATATTTATTATAGAGTAGTACTCAATATCTAGCATCTCTCTGCTCTAAGCAGTACCTCATGCGTTAAGTCACTAGCTGGCAGACAACAGAAATATTATTCTCGCTTCTGCAAAAGTTCCCCATTTTTTTTCTTATGGTTTCATTTTAAGCAGCTTGCCTGTCAGAATGCTTTAAACAACTTTTCTTTTAGAAGTTTTATAATATTGGGCCTAGTTACCCTTTTAGCATATTTAATTCACTAACCTTTTTTTGTTCCCCTATGCTTAGTGTTCATTCATGATTCTATATCAGCCTCCAAATTAGGATAGGCAATGAATGACCTGTGCATTTTTATTGTGAATTTGGCAATTTGTCCTCACACACCATAAGACAGATCTTTCGTAGGTCCAGATTATGATTGTAGATTTCCCTAGTAAACCTATTGTCATTTTGTTCACTTTGCTGTTGGCACACCAAATCATGTGAAAAGTTCTTACATAAGATAGCATTCATCAGCAGCACGGAACGTTCCACATACCACTTTATCATTAAGTGTTTTGGTAGAACAGGAGTTGTATATACCCTGTATTTGTGATTTTTTTTTAGTATTATAATGAAGTATAAAATTATTTAACATGATATTGAAAATGAAAAAAATGTGTAATCAATGGAGGGTAAGAACTCTGGTTCTCTTATATAAGAACAAGGTAGACGTGCAAAGTTGTGTAGACTATAGGGGTATTAAACTAACAAGTCATACCATCAAACTTTGGGGAAAAAATAATGGAAAAAAGATTAAGGAAGAAGACCACTAATCGAAAATTAATTTGGGGTCATGCCTGGAGGGTTGACAATAGAAGTTATATATCATCTTAGATAACTAATTGAAAAATATCAAGAGCAAAAACAAGATCTAAACATGTTATTCATTAATTTAGAAAAAAACTTTTGATAGAGTCCCAAGAGAAATTATATAGAGAATTCTAGATAAGAGAGTGGGTAGTGTAACATATATTGAACTAATTAAGGATATGTATAAGGATATAATGACCAGAGTAAAGACTTCAGGCTGAGTAACTGAAGCATTTCTAATAAAGTTAGGGTTACATCAAGTATTTACACTATGGATGAATTTATTGTGCACATTCAACACAGTATCGTGACACATGTTATTTGCAGATGATATTATTTTGGTAGATGAAACACGTGAAGGAGTAACTGCTAAACTAGAATCTTGGCGGGAAATATTAGAAGGGAAAATTTTAGGCTTAGTAGAATAAAAACAGAATATATGAAATTTTAAGTTTAACAATATTAGACGTAATGAGACAATTATTAAAATATGTGATGACGAGTTATCTAGAACTGAGAGCTTTTTTAGGATCATTTTTGCAAAGCGAAAAGTGATGGAGGAATTGAGAGATGTTTTATATAAAATATAAATAGGATGGTTGAAATAGAGGAGAACGTCGGATGTTTTATGTGATTGTAAAGTATCTTAAAACTTAAAAGGAAAATTCTATAAAATTGCAGTTAGACCTGCTATGTTATATGAAGCTGAATGTTGGGCTATGACTCGAACACATGAGCAGAAGATGAGAATTGTAGAGATGAAGATGTTAAGATGGATGTGTGGACATACGAAAGAAATGAGAGCATTTGAGGGAAAGTCGGAGTTGCATCTATTGAGGAAAAATTCTGAGAGACGTTTAAGATGGTACGGGTATGTACTTAGATGGCCAATAAATGTTCTAGTTAGGCGATGTAAAACTATGACAAACACACATATCAAACGAGGAAGAGGAAGACTAGAAAAGACTTGGTTAGCAACAATAAAACAAGATAAATTGTATTTAAGTATAGATGATGATATAGTAGGAGACAAAGTTTAATGGTGTAAAATGATTCATATAGTTGACCCCACCTAGTGGAATAAAACTTGATTGTTGTTGTTGTTGTTGTTTATGATAATGAAGCACAATGTGAACTAATGTCACATAGTGCTAGTTCAAAATAATGTTATGGTGAATATATGCTATGTTAAATATAGGTTTTCCTTCACTATTTGTGTCTATTTATGGTGTTATTTGTAAATACCTATAGATTTACTGAACTTTGTGGCATCATTCTTGAAAGGTATAGCAGATAATTTACACTTTGCAATGTTGCTTATTAAGGAAGAATCTGTATTCTAATTTATAATGTGTACTACACAATGCAAGTTTTCTTTTATTTAGTTATTTAACACACTTCTATGTCAATATGATTTGCTAACATGTAATTGTTTACTGGTATTATGTAACAGCTAAATCTAAAGAGCCTTTAAGCTTTCCTATGAGGTTACGCATTGCATTGGGTGCCGCAAGGGGCATACTGTATCTACATACTGAAGCTGATCCTCCTATCTTCCATCGAGATATAAAAGCCAGCAACATCCTGTTGGACTCCAGGTTTACTGCAAAAGTTGCTGATTTTGGATTATCACGGCTTGCACCAATCCCACTGACTGAAGGTGCTGCACCTGGCCATGTGTCCACAGTTGTGAAGGGCACACCGGTGAGTATGGCATAATTGACTTCTTTTCGTTTTTGTATATATTTTTTGGGGAACATTGATATTACTTTCTACCTATAGGAAAGTGGTTGAATAGACTGCCACTTCAAATCCAGAAGTAAATGATGATTTTTATGAACCAATTTAGCAAATTAGTACAATTTTAGATAAAATGTATAGAAGCCACGTCTAAATTATAACCATTTTTTATGGTTGTTCTGCTTGGGTACATGTAAAAGATGCATATAACACATCGCAGAAGATAGATTATTCTTTTTGAGGATCCAATTTAGAGATTGTGAGCATTATTTTTCTGATAAAAACGTTTTTTTTTGGTATTTTTATTACTGGCATATACTTTGATATATTCATATTTACATAATTGTCTACCTAGTGATGCAATATGCTTTGTTGATATCAGAAAGGACCTTAGTATTCTAAACCCGTGCTAACAGAAAAAAGAGCTATCATAATCTTCGTTTCTTACTACAGTTGGGAGCTGATATTAGTAACTGAAGCAAAAAATTGTTGTATTAAAGTTGAAATTTGAAAACTACTTTCAGCAGATTCTCAGATAAATTTTTCTACTTAAGGTCAGGAAAAAGAGTGGCAGTGCATCAAGCTATAGTGCTTCTAGAAGAGCCTCTATGTAAAGCACAAGCTATTTAATTTAATTTGGAATAAACGCATAATGCAGTAATTGTTTTTAACCTTGGATATTGTGTATGTTAGAGCGTTAGCTGATATTACATCATATGTTTTTCTTGAAGAAATTTTGGTAACCACCTATGTTTATCATCTGTCAAAATCTCGTTCTTGTAGGGTTATCTCGACCCAGAATATTTTCTGACCCATAAGTTGACCGATAAAAGCGATGTCTACAGTCTTGGAGTTGTGTTTTTAGAGATACTTACAGGGTTGCAACCAATTTCTCATGGCAAAAACATAGTCCGAGAGGTAATAGCTTACTATCTCACATGAGTTCTCTCTCAAATGTCTTTGTTTTTTTAATCATGATTCATGATGGTATGCTAAATTTACTGATTACATCTGGAGAAAGCATCGTTTTAGAATTTTACGTTAAACCATGAATCCGTGAATTGATTTCATAGCTCCAGAAATTTAATCTTAACATGATAAGAAAGTCCTAGTCTTGAATCCAAAGCTATACTTTTTAGTCTATCATTATGGACCTTTTCAAGCAACGACCCTGTGTTGGATTGAAGCTTTGAATAACTTACCATGAGGACTGAGGAGATTGTTAAAGCATAAATCTGTAGTTTAAAACATTTTCAAAATACCAAATTTGTTAGAATAAATGGTCACACTATTAAATCATCACATGATACAGAAACATTGTTAATCATTTTGACAATTACACTGTTGAAGCAAACTAAGCACTTCTGTCCCGTAATGTGTAGCCACTTTGGAGGATATTGTTTCAATCTAAACACTCTGTGGACCACCTCACTTAACTTGAAATTATGAGACCTTGGTTCAACACCCTCAACACGTTCTCTCACACCAGCATGACTTAACTGTATGAACCAAACTTTAGTGTCATGCTGGATTTGAGTAAAATTGAATTAGGGTATTATGTTTAAATTCTCTCCTAATTACACCTGATGTTGCCAAAAAATTCAACAACCTCAATTTCGAGGAACAACGGAGAGAAGTAGCGAAAAGTCCTTTTTCTCGGAGAGCAGCCCTTCCCTATTTAACGTCCTGATCCCCTCACTTTATCTCAAAGAAAGCAACCTTTGTCCTGATTAGGGCGTGACACGTTCCCCTACCTTTTGGAAAGAAACAATATATCCCTTGGACTGGGTCTTATCGGGATCAAATCCCCCCAGCTAACTTGGCCCAGTTTTCCCATGGGCCGGATGAGATCAGGTCTCTTGGCTAGAGTGACTCAGACTGGAAGATCCGATCAGGAGGTCTCAGACAGATTGAAGGTCTCAGCCAGAGTGGAGGTCTCGGCCAGGGGGTCTCAGTCAGACTAGGCCAGGGGGTCTCAGCCAGACTAGAGGTCTCAGCCAAATTACAGTGGGGCCACGTAGGTGTGACCTACTGATCTGGACTCCTGGAGTAGGATCACTATTCCGGGGCATCAACACCCTTGAATTATTTTTCTATCAAATTATACATTTAAGTATGTGAAAAATGTAGAACCTTATCTATTTGCCTTGATTTCAAATACTTGTTAATTCTATTTGGAAAACCAACGTTCCATTTTCTTTGTTGCAATGTTAAACCAACATTTTTTTTTTCTTACATTGTTTTCTGTGTTCCTTAACCAGGTGACAGTGGCACATCAATCTGGCATGATTTTTACAATGATCGACCCTCGCATGGGCTCGTACCCACCTGATTGCATTGAAAAGTTTGCGTCATTGGCACTTGGATGCGTCCAAGATGAGACAGAAGCAAGGCCTTCCATGGCAGAAGTAATGGTGGAGCTCGATGCAATATGGCGAATGACTCCTGAAGCTGATACGACAATGCCAGAATCAATTGCTACAGAGTCCATCGGGAAGTCAGTACCACCATCGTCATCCTTGGATACTAGGAATTCTTATCTATCATCCGATGTCTCAGGAAGCAACCTTATCAGTGGTGCCATCCCCACCATTGCTCCTCGCTGACATTTATCATTGTGATTTTTTTATGTCCTGTGCCCTATTTTGTACGGATTGTCATTGTGCCTTTGGTCTGCGCGACTGCTGCTTGTTCATAAAGAAACCGCAGTTTCTTCTACAAACTAAATTCGATGTATAATTTTGTGGCTTGTGCTTACTTGACATACCTGTAGATTTCGTCAGTTTTTTTTTTATATCCATTTTGAATAAAAATATTACTTGTCCGTTGAAGTTTTTGGTGAGTATATTCTTGGCAATTTTCTTGCTTCGATTTGGTTTCCGATGGTGGGATCCCCACCAAAGTGAGGTACCGGCAGCAGCTTGCTCCGTCCCAGTTTCATTTGGGAGCAGATTTTGAATGTTGT